>SMGU01006231.1:0-12506 GCA_004348175.1 Puccinia novopanici
ACATCCTCTTTCACTTCAACCAGATGTCTACCCAGGATGAACCATTGCAACTGTCACCCTCTAATGGAAATACATGCAGCTTAATTCCCACCCCTTCTAATCCCAGCCAGACTACCTCCTCAACTTGAATTACTATGAGTAATGGTCCCATCAAAAAAAAAATACCTCCAACTCTATCATTGCATCCATCAATCTGAGAGGCACTGCTGTAATATGTTTAATTATAGAAGAAAAAAAATTAACAAAACAAATCCCTGTAAACAGGCCAGGATACCTCATATATTCTTCCAGAGTCAGATTCTACATCCAAAATCACCTATAGTCACCACTTACAGTATTCCTCCAACTCCATTGGACCAACCAATACACTCTCTATACCCCCAAAACCTGACCAAATTCAGTGACACAGTACAATCAAAACCAGTGAAATTCACCAGGATTTTATTTTATACCAAAAGTTAAGGATTTTTATCTCCTGCTTTGTTTATACATCTGATTATTTTTTTCTAATTGGGTTTACAGGTGATGCACACATGATCTGTCATTTCACATGCAGGTGATCATGCAAATGACCAGGCATGTAATTCATCATGAGTAAATAGCACAGCCTCAACTCCTCAGATTTTTTCTATATAAGGAGAGTCTCCTCCAGCTTTTCCTTCCTCATCAGATTTTCCCTGTCATGTTTCCAAATGTTGGAATTTTTATGTTTTGCTCTTCAATCTTGTATTTGAATCTCTTATCAAACATGTCACTCTTACCTGTCAGACCCCTTTTATGCTCAATCAACCTGATTAGTCTATTTTAATACCACAATTTGGACCTTGTGTTTAGTCTATTTAAGTTGTACCTCAAAAGAGACAATAAACAGTATCTGTTCAGACACTTCAGATCCTTGAGTTAGCACTTGATCCCCACCTCAAGACTCTTTTGAAAGGCACTTGAGCCCCTTCAACTGAGTATCTCGGTCCTTTTTTCTTTTATCATAATATTATTTTTATCCCATACTTGGCTGTCTTGCCAAAAATCTAACACCAACCCAACAAAGAGGAGTTTGCATGGTTGAAGTGCAAAGAGTTGAGTTAAAAGAAAAATAGGATTTAATATCCAGTTGGCTCACAGATATTTTAATAAGGTAATGTATGATGTTAATTAACTGAGGCTGCGTTTGGCCACCACAAATCGTAATAATATTTGATTTTTTTGTGGGATTATTACCACTGCAAAAAAAAAACTTGCTCAACTACCTGCAGTTGTCATGCAGAAAGTCCAAGGAAGCTTGTGGTGTTACTCAAACCTTTCTCCAAGAGTGATTCAACCAAGCTTTGATGCACAGTCACTGTGCATGCTGCACAGTGACTGTGCCAAAAAATCAACATATGCAGACATGTGGAGTTTGGATGGCAACTTGGCTGGAGCATGCTGCATGTCAACTGCAGGCAGTTGATTGAGTTTTTTTTGCAGTGTAAAGTGGAGGGACCGGATAGGACCAGATATCGTCATTACAACAGTTGATGTTTGGCTGGTCCCCAAGCGTTGGAACCAAAAATACGCATTATTATGATTTTTTAAATTTACCAGCCAAAGTGCACATTTTGGTCACGACCAAAATATGCACTGTGATAATCAAAAAAAGTATCCCACGGGTCAGCGTAATGTTGCAAAAAGGGTTTTCAAACCCTATTTGCGACATTACAAAAATCTTATTGAACCTAATGCACAATTGGGGAGGCCAAACAGAGCCGGAGTAAAAATAGAAAGAAATGAGAAATTTATAACTTTTTAAATAATGAAGGAGAAAAAATGTGAAAAAATAATGAGAAAAATTGATTCATAGAATGAAAGCAATGTGCAAAGAATGAATTATTATGATGATTTCAGAGATATAAGTTTGCTTCAAACATTTTGGAAAATGATGAATGATCCACTGAAGATCCATCTGATGGGATCTAGATAATTTGTTGAGGGATTACTTCTGGATAAAGTTGAATTTGAAAGCTGATTTCCTCAAGTCTGCATTTTTTGAAAAAAAAGGTAGATAGTCAAAGCATTTCAAGATAGAGCAGAGTTATTTCCAAGCTTTCTGATCACCATTTTTGATGTGTGAATTGTGGATCCAAAAATTAAAGAGATTTCTGGGAAAGGGTTATTTTTCAATGCTTTAAAAGTCATTCTTCATGAAATTTGAGCTTTAAATGCATGCATTATTTTGATTCAAAGAGGCTGAGCTTTCATTTGAAAACTTGAATGTTTGTTTCAATTCCATGTAATTATGATTATGCATTTATATATTAAATTCTTATTCAGGTGAATATTTTATTATTTTATGTAAATAATAGCTGCACAGTCCAAAGGATTAAATAATTAAATAATTCTTATGGTAATTTGAGTTTTATCAAACTACAAGAAGGATTAAGAATGTGGGGGTAGGCCCAGTTCTTAACCCTAGTTTAACTTGTCCATTTCTGAAATAATAGGCAAGGATTTATAAATATTAAATGAGATACAATGTAAATTAAAAAAATATTCTGAAATTTAGATAATCTGGAGTATCTCTCAAGCTGAAAAGCAAGGAATTTTTTGTACTCTTTGTGTTAGCTTCAGCATAAATCTGCTAATAGCTATGAAACAATTCATTATCTGTTAGAATGTTTGTGCTTGGCTATGCAAAACTAAACCTACCATTATCTCTTCTCTCAACGGTTTTATGTAAAAAAACTTCTAAAAGTTCACACAATGCAATCACATGTATCATCCATCTTTTTTCAGCAAATAGCCTTAAAATAAAATTACATCATGTGTTCCAGAAGACATGCCATTAATGAGTTAAATGAGCTTTCTTCTAGCTTATATCAAATTGGCTAAAATACCTGGAATGCACATACTTCATGAGTCATCAGCTTTCAAAATGAAAATTTTGACAATATGAAAACCCTTGATAGATCAAATATTTATGGACTTGTCCAGGGCTGGACTGTGGGCTATATTCCACCATCAGCACTGACCCAGATTGTGCAGCAAACTCCTGGCATTTCCTCTGTCAGAAATTTTTCAAGCTTCCTTGCCAATGACCAGAGGATCAAACCAATCCAGACATCTCAATGATTACCATTCTCTTGAAACTGGCTTGCCAGGCTAGCACCTCTGAACCATACACCTGAACCAGTATTTCTTTTGAGGGAAGGATGTGCAAATAGGTTTGGGTGCCTTTCCTTGGGTATGATTTAATTCTATTGTTTCAACACAAGCTGAGAAGCCACCTTTTGTGGCAAGGTATAATTACAGCACTAATTATTTTAGGCCGTGTTTGTCACCGTGATATCACGCACATAATATTACGTTTTTTTTTAGTTTCAATCTTCCAGTGTTTGCCAAAACAAAGGATATGACGCAATGTCAAAACCCCATTCAGTTGATTATTACGCCCACAAAATACACCGCCGGATCCTTGACAACCCAGCTTTACCAATTGAAAATCCTCCTCCCATACACCCAGAACACAACTACTATATCCTACCTCGTCATCCACCTCCACAAAAACGTCCTGAAGGTTTTTTAAACCAAGTTTCACCATCCGAAACGACTCAGATGACCCAACCAACTTCAACCACAAAATCTTCTCGCTCCGCTGGCTCAAATCGCTCTCATTCCGGAAACAGGTCGGTGACGAAGCGTATGATCAAGCAAGCGGGAACTCAATTGACCCCAGCCACTTCTCAAGCAACGGTCGTAGATGATTTTGATGAAGACATAGAGCCAGATAATCAAGTATTCACCGTCACGACGGCACCACATTCGGGAACTCGAAAAAAATTGATGTGGAGTGGTCCGATGGAGATAATGATGCTCGATCTCTACGTTGAGGAGGTCAACAAAGGACGAAAATTGGACTCGGGCTTCCAAACCGCATCACACCGCCATGTCGCTCAAGAACTTCGAAAGTTTTTCCCTGAAGTTGAACACGTATTAGATGCCACTAAGGTGAAATCCAAGCTCAGTCAAGGTTTTAAAAAGGATTATGATGCCTTTGTGGCTTGCAAGGACGCCAGCGGATTTGGATGGGATGAAATATCCTGTGAAGTGAAAGCGTCCAATGCCGTATGGGAGAAGTTTTTGGTGGTAGGCAATTTTTCCTTATCATTCTTATCTCTTACATGTATGCTGATCAATTTTATTATTTGCACCATTAGTCCCATCCTCATGCGAAGAAATTCCAGGGGATGCCTTTCCCTGAATTCCGCAAGCTTGAAATTATTTTTGGGACATCTGCAGCTACTGGGGAAGCAGCTCGTTCAGCGGGACAGCGCATTCTTGAACTTCAAGCTCGTGCCGCGGCTACATCCCCAACGACCAACTTGTCTGCGAGCTCAACCAATGGTAATATCACGTCGGGAGATGACGCCAGTGGGGTGGAAAGTTTGGCGAGTAATCTCAACAGATCCAATATCAGTCCATCGGCTTATCTCTCCCGATCGCACACCAAGAAGGACTCCGTTGCGGTTGCTATTGAGGGTCTGGTTGGTTTCCTCAATTCTCAGAAGGAAAAGAATGATCGTCGAAATGAACTCTTGGTTGCAAATGCTCAAAATGCCGGCTCATCACAACCTACAACCGTGATTCAAAGAGCCATGGCTCTTTATCAAGAAGTACACGCACCACAAGCAAGCAAGGAGGAGTCATTGGCTGCCTTCCGCATTTTCCGAAACGATGTGAATGCCCAAATTTTTACGAGTATAACCGATAAAGACCTCCGACTTAGCTGGCTTCAAGAACAGATCGCTCAATTGGATTCCTGATTCCAGTCACACTTTTTTTTTTGCTTAATTTTCTCTGGCTTCCTGCTTATTGATGCTACTCAGATGATGTCGTGTTATCTAACTCTGCCTGTGCCTCTTTACTCTTCTTCTCCTTCCGCTGCTGGTATGCCTGATTGCTCTGCCTGTTTTTCCTGAATCATATTGTAAGAACAAGCATGTCAAATGCAACTTCTGAAGAAGCTATTCTTATTGAATATTGAAATAAAGTCTCAATTATCGATCACATCATTCAAGAAACAAAAAACCCCAAAAAAAAAAAAAGTTTGTACTGTGTGAACGAAAGGGCAAACACCAAAAACCTCTCCAATCTAACCATATCTTTTTTCCAAAGTGGCTACATACTCTTGCCACATCTGCTCGGCAATATTATCTCTCCAATTTTCACAATCCTCTTGTTCGCGATCAGTCATAAGTCGTGCGCTGTAAATAGGTCCCTCCTGATCATTGCCACTCGAATTGGCCCTTCTACCAATCTGGTCGGCTTGCAAAAATATATTGTCCCGGTCTCCATTTTGAAGTATGTTCATGTTGTTAATACAGGCGCACGCAATCACAATATCGTATTGCTGTTTGAGTTTGTATTCCGATGTATTTGCTAGAATTTTGAATCAATGCTTGAAAACGCCAAAAGTTCTTTCGACCACATTACGCAAGCTGGAGTGCCTAAGGTTAAACAGTTCTTCTCGGGTTGCTGGGCTGCAAAAAGAAAACACCATCAGCTGACATATCCAACTAGACAATAGAAATACTGATCCATACCGTTGGCCAGCTGCCGCTTGTTCCCGCAGATGATATCTTGTCCCGCGGTAAGGAACAAGTACTCCCCAATCTAGACCATAACCGGCATCACCCAAGTAAAAATGACCCCGGGGAATCTGGAAATCATCCGATCGGGCATCGTCCAGGACCCTTGAATCATGCGCCGAGCCTTCCCAACCAACTCTAAGGTATGTGAACTTCATGCTGAAGTCACATACCCCAAGCACATTCTGAGAAATGAAACCTTTGCGATTTCGATGTGCGGCGGCTTTGTGGGGGGGCACCGAAGCAGGAATGTGGGTGCCATCAAGGGCACCCAGACACTTGGAGAAAAACGGGTTGAATTTTGGAGTTGAGACGATGTGCCTGTGAGTGTGGGGAGGTTGATTGACACTTGGCTCTCATTGACCTATCTGTACCAAAAGCTCAAGTACATGTCGGAAGACCCTGTAAAAATTGAAGTAAAACGAAAATCAGTATGAGAATGTGCACTACAATAAGGAAACCGTTGGTAACTTACTTTGAGATAGTTTGACCCGAGTGCTGGAATCTATCCTGTGCTTGCCTGTTGGAGTTGTTGTGGCCCGTGATATAGACCACGGAAACATCCCTGGTGCTTTCTTCTAGCTTATATCAAATTGGCTAAAATACCTGGAATGCACATACTTCATGAGTCATCAGCTTTCAAAATGAAAATTTTGACAATATGAAAACCCTTGATAGATCAAATATTTATGGACTTGTCCAGGGCTGGACTGTGGGCTATATTCCACCATCAGCACTGACCCAGATTGTGCAGCAAACTCCTGGCATTTCCTCTGTCAGAAATTTTTGAAGCTTCCTTGCCAATGACCAGAGGATCAAACCAATCCAGGCATCTCAATGATTACCATTCTCTTGAAACTGGCTTGCCAGGCTAGCACCTCTGAACCATACAGCTGAACCAGTATTTCTTTTGAGGGAAGGATGTGCAAATAGGTTTGGGTGCCTTTCCTTGGGTATGATTTAATTCTATTGTTTCAACACAAGCTGAGAAGCCACCTTTTGTGGCAAGGTATAATTTTCTGGTGAATTATTTTAGTATTTAATGGACTTAATCATCCCAATACTCTAATATAGCAAAAAACTACTATGGGTCTATATTTTGTTGACTTGATCGGGTAGCACATCACAAAGCCAGAAACTCAGTCTGTCAAATATGTTGAAAAGGGTTTCTATCTCAGTGCCTCACATTCTGGATGCTTTATTTCCAATTGATTAATACAGATAAAATGCAAGCTAGAATTATAAAATTAAGAGAAATGAACAATTGGTTTTTTCTCAAACAGAATCTCACCACAAGCGGCTTATTAAAAGGGTTATCAGTGGGTTAACGACAAAGCTACAATCAAGAAATTAAATGAAGGTGATTTTGAAAATTAAGAAAAAGCAAAAAAAGGGGGGCTAGGCTACGAGTACCTGACCTTTACCCATCCATATCCATTTTGGCAATGGAGGGCGCGTCGCCACCATCCAGCTCTGAACTCTTACTGAAGTCAATCTTCTCTGAAAAAGAAAATCGATGACGAGGAATCCAACTTCGATTACCCAGTTGCCAATTCAGTCGCAAGTTCGCCGAGAAGTCAGGCTTGTTGCGGCTTCTCAAGTCCAAAACAACGGCAAAGGCAAAGCTGTAGATTATCCCATCCCCAGCTAAGTCGCAAAACAAAATAATCAATTCATATGTCAAAATGCCAACCAGAAGCTATTCTTACCGCGACTTCCGACAGGGAGATCGTCAATTTGGATGTAGCAACTCCAGCTGCAGTGAGACTAGAGTTTGACGCTGATTTGATCTCGGTTGACTTTTCCAACCCAAGATTCGCGTTAAGGTTCGTGGCAACAGGAGTAGCCGCCCCCACCAGAAAATTAATATTCCTTCTCTCATTCGATACAAGGTCACATGAGGGGCCTGTTGACCAGCGTTGATTCGGGTTGGGAAAAATGTTCTGCACAAATCTGAGGTGAATAACAGCTACTCTCATGTTTTGAGTATGACCCAGACTTACGAGGATAAGCGGCTGCTGTTTGCTACCGGGTAGGGATAGGAATCCCATCGAGATTTCCGCTGCCCGAAAGCGATGTTGGCTGGGTTGAAAAACGATGTTAAACGCGAGAAAACATCGATTGGATGACTCGCGATATCTGTGTACCAGTTTCAACCCTTAGTTTCTGTGATCAGTGAACATTTTGTTGGAGCTACTAACAGTGTATGCGTGCGAGTCAGGATTACCCGTGCACCACTAAGCTCAATATCCCGAATGACACTGAACGGAAAGTTTTGTTCCCGCGACGGTTCTTCCGCAATGTTGTGAATAGAAAGTTCGGGGATATCATGAATCTCTCCCTTAAAGGAGCTGGGGCTGAGGGGTTCTTTTGGGGAGAGTGGCGAAAGCAATGAGGTTGCAGCTGTAGGGGTCCCTGGAGGATCAAGAAGTATCATAGGCTGAGTTGCAGCAGGAGAGAACCTCAATGGTGGTGGTGGGCTCCTTAAAATTTGTGTTCTCTTCAGCTCATAGAAATCTGTATAAGGGCTTTTTGGCGAGTTCACTGGGTAGAGTAGTTCAACGCGATGTTCGTATCAGCGACAGATTACAGCGCGCACGTGCAAGTGGAATAGTAAATACCTGGTCTGCTGAATTCTTTCGACTGCATCAGCAACGTTTGTACACGAGGATCGTCTATGAATAAAGGGAGTCATTCAGAATGTGTCCAGCAAGACGATAACCCCTCAAATGAACTGCTTTATACCCAGACGAAGAAGTAATCTGCCTGCCGGGTCCGCGCCCATCAGGATGACAACGCCCGCTAGGAGGGCTGAGGTATCAGCAGCAGTGAGAAAACGAAGAAATCGTCCAGGATTTTGTTTGTCTGGGTCGGGAAAGGGAAATTCGTTCGATTGACGCTCGCTCAAAAGATCGTGGAAAGCAAGTTTTCGTAACATCGTCTCCAGTCGGCAATCCTGTTCTAAGAACACCAAAAGCTGATCGTAGTTTTTGAACGCTTCCGCCAGGGATAGGTGCACTATATAACAGATGGCAAGGTTGATTGAATCCTGATATATGCTTAGTATTGTTAACATTCGTCACACTTACCAGCTGCAGGGGTATCCAGCGGATTTTTCCTTCTTTGAGGACTCCCGCCTAGAGGTAAAGATGCCACAGTCAACTCACCTTCAGATATCAGATAATTCAAATCAATGACCGGCAGCTTACTAAAATTTTCCGGTGTGAGGGTAGGGAAGTCCCATGGATCGCTGGCATATGTGTCCATTTCTATTGCGTCAGGTGGAACTGCAACATCCATCGATCGAGTTCCTTAGATGGAGATGTAAAGGTAATAAAGCTTGAGGTTGCTGACAAAGATAAACAAAAAAAGAAAGCACAAATTCTGAATCGTCGAACTAGTTGAAGTAGGAAGCCATGGCTCCCTTTTTCTAACAATACCCATGACTGATTGTGAATGTGAGAATGGGAGGTGTGTGCAGACTCACAGACCATTTGGGAGTGATATTCTCACAGAGACCAACCGTGGATGCGATTGACGATTATCCAGGGAGTCCAAGCTCGCTGGTGCACGGCATCATAGTGGACGGTTGAGGCCATCTTTTTCTCAAGTAAACGCCCTATCCTGATGTTTTCTGGTGTAGAGGTTCCAATCTTGGGGCTGTTCGACATGCTTGCTTGCTTGGAGTTTTGTACTTGCAATCACATTCATGCCTTCTCAAGAATTTTCCAAAGCTTGATTTCCAGAGCACTCATCTGGTGCAGATCTTGTTCGTAACTTCGGAGAGTTATTCTGAATCTGATGTTACAATGCCTTCATTTTCTATTGCAATACAATTTGTCATGATCCAAATCAATTGGACGATTGATATAATGTACAAATCCCGAGTATCGGGGTGAGCCTGCGCGGAGAGAGCTTCGAAAGAAGAAAGATGCAGAAACCACGTAGAGACAAAGGGGAGAAGGCGGGAAGGGCAACCAAAAAGAAGTGCAGAACCTGGACGATACGAGCTTAACGAGTAGCTTGGGGCATCAAGTCATAGTGGTCGAGTATGATGGATGAGGCAAAGGCTACGGGAAGACTAGCTGAGGTGAGAAAAAAACCCGGAAAGACAAACAGCACCCAAAATTCAAAGGGGGCAGGAAAGGAATTGGCGCAACGGGAAGTCTTGACCTTTTACGGACCTGGAGATGACGCTTAGATGGCTCTCGAATCGATTTTGTGGGGGCAGGGGAGATAAATATAGGCCGACTTCTTGGTAAGTGATCTTTGTCGCTGCTCTCGGATAGAATAGCCTTCAGGTTTGTCCGGACAGTTTTTGATGCTATCGATTAACCATTTGACTGAAACGATAAGAAAACCAAGCGACATCAAACAGATTGAGTACCTCCAGTGTATTCCCAACGTAAGGCCTTGCCACCTCTCCGCACTAAGGCTTTGGATGGGGATTATTGCAGTTAATTCCCGTGATCAATAACAATGCCAGATGGGGCTTACCAGTAGATTTGGGTCAAGGTCATGTCTTGAGAGACACCGGTGAACATGCCGCCTTGAATAAGTAAAACGGGCAAACGAGGTTACAGCGTGATTGAGAGGGTTCTTAAGTTAAGCCCTTTGGTGCCAGGCGCGTGGTGAAAAGTTAAGGTTTTTTTTTGCCGTTATTTCATCGGCTTGTTGATGGGAGTACGAAGAGTCCAAAGTATTGTATAGCTAGTTTCACCTCAGGTTCAACGTTAGGATGGCGGGATGCTGGGAGGAGAGGGGAGCAGGTTGGACTAGTCTAGTAGGGGCTGCCAACTCGTCGAAAGGGTTGAATCGTTGTCATTGGTCCAGTTCGGCAGGGTCAAGGCAATGACAGATGAAGGGAAAGGAAATTTGGAGTATAATCCTTTGCTGACCCGGGTGTCTTGGAGCTTGATGCGTCGGCGTCTATCGACCGAAAGAGCAACCAAGGCCCTGGGGATACCAACTCCGGTTGTAGCTAGCAAGCAGCCTGCCACGGCACTATGGCAGCTGGTGGATGGCAAGGCCTCCAGAGCATGATAGTAGCCGCCTGGCTGAGTTTCGCCATGGAAGACTCAAGCTTCAAGCTGGTCGATGTTCAATGGACATTGCAATGTGGAAACTCGGCTGCAAAACATCAATCCATTCATGGTTTCCGGGCTCACTAGGGGGACGCTGCGGTAGTCTCAACACTGTGGTGCAATGAAACTTCAAAGCAAACAGAATTAGGGAGCAGGAGCTGCAGGATAGGCAGAAAGATGCAAACAATGTAGCACGTACGACTCGGAAGCTCGAGAAGAGGTTCAATAAGCAAACGACCAGCAAAGAGCTAAACTCCGATTGCACCACATGTACCCAGCCATTCGGATACCAACCCACACTTGATCATAACAAGCCTTAGCGGACTGTGAGACTGCTAATACAAATACTCCTCATCGGGCAAGTATGAAATACACCCCAGGCGCACGCGGTCGAAAAGGATTCGCCCCTGAGACGAATCGTTTTCGAGGTGCCCTGCGGGGGCGGACAGGCAGTTTTTCTCACTATGGAACCAACTCTTTTCGACTCGGATTCAGCAACAAAATCGGGACATTTCCGGTCTGGCAAACTCCCCGGAAGTGACTCCAGTTTTTAGCAGGCATGCAAGCGATCGATTCCACATCGGAATTGCAATCAGCTCAAGCGCATCGGACCCATGCCATTCTTCCTAACTTAACTAAGCCCCTCTGTTCCGGAGGTGCCGCCCCGCAGGGGCCCTCCGAAGGAGGGACTTATGACTTATGACCGCCTTCACGCTCTAGCCTTACTTCACCAATACGTAGTTTTTTTATATGGCTCACAGCTTTTTAACAAGGGGTGTTTTCACAAAATAATCGCGGAGAGAAATGTGCGCACGACCCTTCTCCGTATGATGAAGATTTCCAATTTGTCCTCAGCCCTCTCGATCATTTATAATTATTTTTTCTTGCTTTATGGTCAGTATTGGAAACCTGCCAGCTTGTTGTTGTTTGACACTTGGCTTGTCTGTATAGAAGATAGATCTGATTTTACCATGTATACAGACTCAATCCATCCAAATCTTCGAATCAATATTATCTGTTATTCCTGTGATGTGGCAGGTCTTTAAACTCACATAATCATTGGGCACAATCCTTAGTGCCAGATTTTATAACTCACTTTCACCGTCTCACATTGTCAAACACAATGGCTCTCGTAGCTTCAAACAAGAAAATGTCTATCAAGCTTCCCAATAGTACATTGCAAATGGACGATGAGGACCTCAATCACCACATCATCGAAACATCTCAGGCTTTCTATCACAATCAACCAAAAGAACTGCAGGTGAAAGCTATATCAATTCTTGCTCAAGGGCACCATTGTTTTGTCTGGGCAGGGACTGGATACGGGAAAACTTGGATCTCCAAGATGTTCTTTAACCTCTTCAAGACCAAGGTTGTTGTCCTAGTTTTGAATCCACTGCACTCTTTGGGAGAAGACCAAGTGCAGGTATCCAGATATTATTCAAAGACAATGTAGATGTTAAACACTGACTTCTTCATTTGCATAAGCTAGGTTCGAGAAAAGGCATTGGTTAATATAACTGCAATCAACCTGAACAAAATGACTCTTAATTTTGAGACAATAATGAAAATAAAGAAGGGATACTACAGCTTTGTCTACCTGGTGAGTAGTAATTAGACATAACAGACAGGAATTGCATGCGTCTGATCCAATAGAATTGGTCCTAGAGCCCCGAGGTTTTCTTGAATAGCTCTCTGTTTACGGAACTATTTTTCAGCTCTGAGTTCCAAAATATTCTGGCGTTGATAGTGATTGACAAAGCGCATATGATATATCTATGGGGCCTTGTTGCATCAAAGC
>SMGU01006236.1:0-20556 GCA_004348175.1 Puccinia novopanici
CATCATGTCGTCGGCTCTTCGAATTTTCTTTTCGTGTCTGAGCAAGTAGTAGTCGGCCCAGATGACCATGCCGCTCATCGTGGCTACAGAAGATGAAAAGGTGAGCATCTCTGACGAGACATATGAAAGATGTTGTTGGACAGGGAGGAGAGGGCCCCATGATGACGTACCTGAGGAGACCAGGAAGGCTTTGAATGCTAAGGTCTGTTTCCGGAAGAACGGCCAGTATAAATGGCCCATGCCGCACAGAATCGTGCTGTATATCGCCCATCGAATGCCCCCCTATGGAGTGAAAATTGGCGATGCATCATCATCAAAGATATGTCCAAGGTGGTTGAGTGGAGTGTGTTGTTGAGCTTATTAATAATACCTCAGTTGCGCCTTTTACTTGCAGCTAATTAGTGAGAGTGGATATTGTGGAGTCAGATTGGTTGCGTTGGGTCAATGCCGGTGTTGAATATGGTGCGACAACAGATAAGTACCTCACGCTGTAGGCGATCTGGTGGTCCTCATCCTTGTTTGAGAGCAGCCTCTTGGTCCAGAATGGCAGACGCAAGATGTCGTTGGTTGGCTTGCTTGAGGCTGGTGGCTGTTCGTTGGATGAGTCCATTTCATTTTTTTGGTTGGGTTCTTCTTTCGGGTGGAGTAGGAGTCAGTCTCGACTGAGATGTTCGACTGCTGTCACAGTCCTGTCACAGATCGCACACCCACCACCAGTCACACTAAAATATTTATTTATTTTTTCAGCCAACAGCAGCACTCCACACAGCCATGAAGCCATCAACCGCACGGCAACTCATCAACAGAAGCATACCACCACGAAGAACTCACCCTTTCTCAGCATGCACACCAACAGCACCACTGCATGTCTCCCCACCCATCACTTCATTACCATTCGATATCCACCAAGGACTCCCCCCCTTCCTATCTGCCAAAACAGCAAAGTCCTTGGCCATCGACTGGCAGGATGGCCTACTCGAAAGACTCAACCAACTTGTCAAAGGTCATCAGCCCCTCCCTCGATCACCCTCTCATCTCGTGCTCCTCTCCCTCTTACTCTTTACTTTTAAATTTCAGGCTCGCCCGCGGAACACAAATCTCTCTTCGATACCATCGTCGATCTGGCAAAAGATCGCACCCAAGTGATCCCATTCAATCTCGCCTCTGAAGCCCTGAATAATTCCTTCTTTCTCAATGGACTCGTCAGTCTGAATCCACCTATCTCTTTCTAAAAACAAAAGATAATATAAAAGCTCAGAACTTGACGTGTTGTAGAAAACACCCGACCCTCATAACGCCCCCAACCGGTCCTCAGAAGGCTCCCTGCTTGCGACAGCAATCGATGAAACCTATGGCTCCATGACGCAGTTTATTTCCTACTTCTCAAATGCCGCCATGGGCATGTCAAGCTCAGTAAGTCAGCCTCTGCACAGCCCCCTTTCAAGGCGCATGATGTAATAACTATTCCCCTGCAAAAAAGGGTTACATTTGGCTAGTTTGTGACCAAGATGGAACACTAGGAATCTGTGCGACTTTTGGCGCCGGCACGATCTTGGTCCAGAATCGCGAACAACGTGGGGATTGGCCACTCGCCATCAGATCGTCGCAAATAGGACTGGACTCTTCCGGTCGCCCGCTTCCCAAGCAACCCGATCCTGCGACTGGCCAAGCCACGTCTTCCCCCTCCGTCGCCGCTCCAGAACCACCTTCCCGTGACCATGTGCAAGGCGGCGGATCATCGAACAGCCGATCATTTTCCACCACCTCCAGCTCGCAGCAAAGTAACCCATCCGAAACTGGCACTCCAGGCAGCAGCCCCACGGAGCCCCAGCCCAACGTCGAGAAAAAGCCGACGGTCTCGTTTGCCGATTCGCTATTTGCAAGCCCCACCCCCTCGCCCCATCCCGTCCGACACACCGCGGCCAATCTGCCACTCAACAGGGCCATCACACGCAAGAACACTAACCCCGCCGAGAGGTTCAACCATCTCCACCCCCTCCTCAACCTCGCCGTCGCCGAAAGGGCTTACCTCCTTGACCACGGCATTTGGGGCAAGGACACTTACCTTCGCAGCTTCTGGAAGTGCGTCAATTGGCAGAAGGTCGAACAGTCCTTCCTCAAATTCGCTCCCAAACCTTCCTATCAATCTCATTCTAGTATTTGGAAATCTTGAAATTTCCCCACCCCCCCTTGTTTTTCTGCCAAAGACGTCTCTCGCCTGATGGAGTTGAGAAGCCGCCGGTTCTTGCTTCATTGATGCCGTGTCACCAACCATGCAAGTAGCCTGATGAGTGGCACAGAGAGCGCTGTGGGAGAAATAACTTGTTACATACAGCATCATCCTTGATCACGTCAATGCCATCCTCTCTGTCTTGGGTGTGTGCCTTTGTGCACCGTGGATCTCACTTCGAGAATGGGCCGCATTGATATCTCTCACTCATTTCTACTGCTTCCTTCATGTGTCAGCTTGTCCTCCAAAAGGGTTCAGGTGTAAAAATAAACAAAATATCATGTTTGTTTTGTTCAACTTACTTTTAAAGAAGGTTTTTTTTATCATCATCATTAATAGTGCCAGAAATGGTGATCAATCATGAAGTGGTGCTCTTGTGTATATGAAGATCTCTCTCCTTTTCTGCCTCATGTGTAGATTGCTATTTATGTGTGCGGTAAGGGAGGAGTGTATTTCCATCTCAAGTTCAGCCACCTTGTGAAGGTGATCTGACACGCGGAAGAAGGGGTGCAACTGCAGACTAGATCTGCATCTTGAACCGGCCTGATGGGCTGGGAGTCTATGGTTGGTGCACTGCTGAGTGTCAGCATGCTCTGCTAGTGTCAAGACAGCTCAGAAGAGGGGTGAAGGTTTGAAGGAGCTTGCACAAAAAGACAGTCAATGGAGGACTTCCCATTGGTCTATATAGCCTAATTTAGACAGGCTAAATCTAAATTTCAAATTTTGTTTGGTTGTGGGAACCTGACTATCATCAATTTTAATCACCAAAAAAAAGTTTGGGCTTTAGATCTGGAAGCTCTAGATTAAGGAATCTGGTAGACAGGAAGTCCTCCAATAATATTTGATGATGATTTATTTCTAGAGTGATTTTCATATATATATTTTGCTAATTTTATTCTATTTTTATTTTTATTTTTATTTTTATTTTTATTTTTATTTTTATTTTTATTTTTATTTTTATTTTTATTTTTATTTTTATTTTTATTTTTATTTTTATTTTTATTTTTATTTTTATTTTTATTTTTATTTTTATTTTTATTTTTATTTTTATTTTTATTTTTATTTTTATTTTATTTTATTTTACTTCATATTTTATGTATTTATATCCACTTTTATGCTATGTTGGCTTTTATCTGAATAGTAGCAAGCTGAGAAATGAGTATATGAGAGAGGTATCATAGGGGGGTTCACAATAAGATTTCATCAGAAAGTTTTATGAGACTCATCAGAAATGCTAAAAACGACTTACACACTGCTTTTTACATCTCACATCAAGAGGGTGTGATTGATCAAACAGATCCTTCCTGGTTTGATTGTTTTGGGTGGAACCTACAATCCAGCAATATGTACCCATCACTCCAAGAAAAACTCAATCAACAGCCTGCAGTTGATTGAGTTTTTCTTGGAGTGCATGGCTCACCTTTTTTGTTGAGTTGTTTGAGTAGCTGATTTTAAGCTAAAATTTAGTCATGGGGCAAAATTTCAAGGGATATCAGAAGCAAAAAATGATATTGTGAACCCCCCTAATCAAAGATTTGGAACACTTATCTGAGTTTTTTTCTTAATATTTTGGGAGGGCTAACCTAATGATTAATCTCAAATGAGAGAGAACAAATGTTCAAGCCAATATCACCTTTCAACTCTTTTGACAGACATTACGAATTAAAAGACAACTGTGTTATGCTGAATGCAGAACAAGACTAACACTTCACCTGGGGACACTAAAAGTAATTTGAACAACCTTGAAACTATTTCTTAACCAATACAAAGGAATTTAATCAATTATTTGATAATTTTTACTAGAAATTATTTGGTCTTTTTTACTAGAGTTTAAGTTGAGGGAAATACATTTAGAATAGGAGCGCTGATAGGGAGAGCGGAGTGAAAAAGGAGAAGACAAACGTCGCAGCAGTTTCATAACTTTTGGGAGAAACATGGAAGTAGAAGGAAAATGGATCCTGCCTCTCTTTTTTCACCTTGGATTAGCTCAATGAAGGTAGTTTCTTGAGAATATGTCAAGTCATCGGCCTTCATGAAAAAAATCCGTTTCATGGCCACAAAACCATTGATCAAGTCATGTGGGATACCTAACTCCTTTTTTGCCAAAATTCTGTCACACCGCGAAGTGAGGAGCAAAATGGTTGGAAGCTAGGGCATAGCCAGAATTGTGAGAGGCTTCACGCCTTCGGATGGTGCAACTCTGGATGTCCTGTGGCAATGGACTGCTTATACAAGGGACGGTTCTCACTGAATGGTAAGTTTATCGGTAGGAACTGTTGTTCACCAGGACAAGTGAAACGAACTCATCATGATCGAAGAGCGTCGACGATGAGCCGGCCATAATGTTTGTTTCAGCAGGTCTTGTCTCATCAAAGCTAAAACGTATTATCACTGCGCCAGCGGTGTCAAATACCTGCCTGTCCCTTTCCCCTCAGTTCGAAGCAATACTTATGCTATCAATGCAGCTCTCGAACGAAGGGATGTGTGTGCAATAAGGTACAACATGACATGTGCTTCTGAAGCTTGCG
This sequence comes from Puccinia novopanici, assembly GCA_004348175.1. NCBI lineage: Eukaryota > Fungi > Basidiomycota > Pucciniomycetes > Pucciniales > Pucciniaceae > Puccinia > Puccinia novopanici. The sequence continues at coordinate 4,759 of SMGU01006236.1, forward strand.
GTACAAAGGTCGACGGCACCCTCGCTAAAACTCGTCTGGCCGTCCGCTTACAATCAATTGGGGTGCTCTGGTAAGATCTCGAGCCTGCTCACTTTTTCAATCTTAGCGATTGCGCGTCCACTCTGTCATTTGGATTATTTAAAACTTCCTCAGCCACCTAAAATCGTACAACCTCCAATCAAATTGCGATCCCAACTCAATGAAGACCTTCTTTGTCGGCTTATTATATTTATTGTGTGGCCTGGCAACTGACCAGGTTATTGTGGCTCGGGTGATATTCTTTGCGCCGAATCTTGGGCTCTACTATCCGCTTCAATATATGTACGGGACAGCATTTAGAGATTTTGGCATGCACCTTCGACCCGATCAGCTCTCAGGGTTCATTGACAAAATCGATCCGGCCCGGAACTTGGAAAAAAACGTCCACCATCCCTTGTATGGAGGAATGTCTCCCGAAGGCTTCAGTGCTGTCGACCAGGCGGTGGTAGCTGAAAATAGTCCCGAAGTGGCAAATCCTGCACACCAGACACTCACACAGTTACGCAAAGGTAAGTCTTGGGCGGTCTTCGTAAAGATCTAGGATAAGTTTCAAAGATTTGTTTCTCAATAGCAATCTGCCACTGCTTTTTACATTTCTCAGAAGCGGGATTACAAGGAAAGGAAACCGCCACGAGCTAAATCATGATAGGATTTTTACCGGTGGACTCCCACGATAGTAAAAGCTGCTTTCTTGGGCGATCTTATCTGAATTATAGATAAATAGAAGGATGATTATGGGATAAATGTTGGATTCTGAGAATTCCAATCCACGACGAAACCCACATTCCACTTCCTGTACTCTACAAATCAATCCTACCAATAAAAATTTGCTATATTATCTCATAGAAAGAATATATATCTCTTTTAAAACTTGCCTTAACCACATTTATGTCAGTAAAATTCTTTGGCTGTGTTGGGTTTATCATTGTTCTTTTTCCCTCATGTCTCTGTCTATGTGTGTTAAACATCTTTCAGCTTCATCACAGATCTTTTACTGTACCGGGAGCAGTGTACATGGAAGGAATCATTCCTCATCCTTCCACATTCCATTGCTGTTGCTCCAGCTCCAGTACCTCTATCTCATCAGGCTGTCCAATGGGATATTCTAGTTTTTCCATGCATCTTATATCCTACCAACAAATGTTCCTTGCAGTGCAACTGCTTACTTTCTATCCTGTCACCTCTAATACAGCAATTCAAGGTATTATCATGTAGAGCTTTTGCCTTCTTGGTTTATTTCCAATATTTGATTCTCTGTATTTAGTGAGAATCCTCCACCTTGTGCATCACCACTTGTAAAACATATAAAGAGAGAAATTGATGATATGAGTTGTATTCAAGTATTTTCTTGCATTTACAAGCTAAGTATGAGTGGAAAATAAAAAAATATGTGTGAAACCTACAATAAATGTATAAAATAAGAGAATAAATATCCTAAAATTAAAAAATTAAAAAAATTCTACCAAGTTTATACCAAACCAGTGGCCAGCATTCCAATAAACAGTGATTCTAACTTGGGGTGCACAAAATTGATGGTTTGAAACCCCTCAGAAGTGTGAATAAGTATTGATCCCCTTGAACTTGAAAGGGGTTTCAGTGCACATAGAGGATCTATTGGAAGGGTTTGGATGGCCATATAGGACCATTCACACCTTTTGATGCCTACAGGAATAGGAGAAGGTATTCAGAACTTGCTGCAATAAATATAGAATGGAATAAAGTGCATCAAGGGCTCTCCCAATGAAGTTTAAGAAAATTCTGAATATTTTCAAGTGAAGTAAAATAAAAAATTGCATTAATTAAATTAAGAAAATTAAAAGAAACAGAAAAACATTGTGGAAATCCTCTTATGGGGAATAGAGCTTGAGAGTAATGAGTGCTTGAAGGGCTGCCGCTCTGGGTAAGCTTGGGAGAGCAAAGAAAAACAAGAAACAAGAGTATGGACTCTTGAAGAATAAGGTGTGCCTAATTTAGATGTTCAGAGATTTCAGGTGATAGTGTAAAAAAAGAATGGATACTGGTATAAACAAGGCAAGGTGGAAAGCACAATGCCAGAATTGAGGGTTATAAATTCCAGGTGAAATGAAGACAACTATTTAAGTAACTCAGGCCATACACTAAGTAGAAAGTGATTTGACTTCCTGATAATGACAAAGGGTCAATTGTTATACTTTTGGATTATTACTAAAGTAATTCTGGAGTTTCAAAAGATGTGACAGAATGTTACCTGAAATGTATTCCTCTCACTTTTGGCATGTTAGAGTTAACTAATTCAGGGGATGGTGTAAAAATTTGCTGTTAAATTATAAGAAAAAAGAATCACTTTTTTATTTTACTTATAATTAATTCTCATGATTTACTAAGCCTTGGAAGCAGGGGTTGTTTTTTTGATTGAGTAGATACAAGAAAAACTATTTTTTCTCAAGATGGAGCTTTTCTTCTTTTGCCCCTTTGTACACAGGCTTCTTCTTGTTTTTACTTCTTTTAACCCATTCAGCCACCAAGTAATTAATGTTATGAATTAATGCTGTTGAGCAGAAAATTCAAAATATATCTATAAAATATTATATCTCTTTCATAAAATTGCCTTATAGTATAGTGGTTGAGCCTTGGACCTTAAAATTGGTACTGGCTCACTCAAGATCTGTGTACAATTACTGCTCAAACATACCACAAACAATGAAATTTTGGAATATTAATATTCTTTGTGAAATTCATAGAAATATAATATTCAAAGATATTTATTTAGGATAAATATTATTATGAAAATACTTGTAAAATCCAAGATGCACATGTGTAAGTTTATGCCTGTTTTTTTTACAAGAGATTGTAACAATTGAATAGATTAATCACATGTAGTGTCCAGCTTCTATTCATCTAGTGTGCTTCAAGACCTGTTTAAACCATGCTGAGACACATTTTACACAGCTTAAATTTTCATTATGAAAATCTGGCATGGAAAATTGGATCTTTCTGAAAGAACAAATGAGAGGATTTAACCAATAGCCTGGGAATTTCCCCAATGGTTTTAAATTATCTAATTTTGGAATCTTCAAGGCCCTGACTACAGCAGAGCATCTAGTAGAATTAAGGGAGGGCCTCACAATATTCATGGAGAGTCTCTTCTCCCTATTGGGGATCATTCCTACTCAGGAATTATTTAGAATAGGTAAGTTATAAGCTAAAAAGGCACCATCCTTCTATTATATTCAAGAGAACTGGCCTTATACTATTGAAAAACAGTGTTGTTAAAAGGGGGAGGTTTTTTATGTAATAAATAATATTATCAAACAATATCTGAAAAAAAACTATCAACTCAGACTCAGGGGCTTAAGTTCCTAAGGTAAGAGTGATCCTGGTGGGGTGTAGGTCCCAACAGAAAGAAAAGTATGTTCATAACTGATGAGCTTTAATTCCTGGGGTCAGAGCTGATTTTTTTTAAGTCTAACTACAAAACTGGCCAATTTGTGGTTCTCAAGATTGGGAACAAATTGAGTAAACATTAATAAAAAAACTTTGACCAGAGAAAGAGAAAAAAGAGTGACATGGGAAGAGGAAGGAAGGCAAAAGGCTAAATCTCAAAATTTCCTCTTATTATTATCTTATTATTATCTTATTATTATCTTATGATTATCTTATGATTATCTTATGATTATCTTATGATTATCTTATGATTATCTTATTATTATCTTGTTATAATACTCCATCCTAAAAATGTATTATAAGCTGAATTGGAATAACTCTGCTAAAATCTAGTTAACCACTCTGAGGATTTGAATCTATTATCAGGAAGCTGGTAGCAGGGTACTAACCTGTTATTTTTTCTCTTAAAATTTATTCTAAGTTTTTAAGTGCTTTGTATTTTTTTATTATCAATCTCAGATTGATAATTGTGTCATTGATAATTGTGTCCTTGATAATTGTGTCATTGGTAATTTTAATTACCTGATTTTTCTGCTTTTTGTCCATACTTGGCATGAAAATTTTTGTGGAACAGATCCAGGATGTTACTTGAAAGAACCCACTGTAATTTTTTTTCCCATTTTTCCTCTTCTTGCTTCCCTTTGGTTATCCCTTGCATCTTAGTTATCCAATCTTTGTTGGGCCCTTTTGATGAACTCCTCCTCCCAATCCAGGTTTTTTCTCTAGTTTCACCTGTGACTCAAGCATATTTATTTGAACTCACAAAGGAACCTGAAAAAGAAAACTTAGGGAAATTTTAGGGTAGGGAAAACCTGGGAGAAGACAGATTTGGCACCTCAGAACACTCCAAAATAGAAAAATAAGTCAAACAAACATTGTTTGGAGGACAAGATTCCTTTGAAGCTGATTGTCTGGTTGATTTAAATAGAGGTTGCCATGAAGTATGTGAGCTTTTTGGAAGATTTTTCAAAGGCTCAATATTTGGATGTGATACAAAACCATCTGCACCATTGTCCCTATCCTGTTTGGCTGTTGCAGCCATTTCCACTGAATCCATCTCCTCATCAGACCCACTTGAAAGCAGATTACCAATACTTCATTCATTTTCCTGATCAAGAGAAATGGTGGGCTGCTACGTTACACTATGCTAAATTGCCAATAACCATTAGCATATTGGTTTTTTTGTTTCTTTTCCAAATTGTTTGTAGCATTAGTTGTGATATTGTGCCGCTACACTAACATTTAGTGTAGTGGAAAAATTTCCTTGAAATTGTTTTGTAGCAAGCAGAAAAATTTCCTTGAAATCTTTTTGTAGTGTTAGTTTAAAATATTTACACTAACAGTTAGTTTAGCTTTTCTTGAGCTAACAGAATTTTGAAAAATCTGTAGCATAAATTTTTTTCCAGCTAACAATTAGCGTAGCGCAGCTCACTGGGAACTAAACTGCACTAAACATGGAATGCTACACTACACATGCTACACTACACTACACACAAGGTATGCTGCTATTCACCAAACATTCTACAAGCACTAACCAAGTTATCAACTGGAATGATGATAGCTTCTGGGATACACTTATTAGGATAAAACAATTGGTTGGTTGCTTTCTTCAAATTTTATTTTGATTGAGCTGTTTTCTTGTTCCTATTATAATATAACAAGTTTTTGAATGAATGCTTCCATGGGAGAATATCCACCCATGATTGTAAATTCATCATCAGAGTCATCATACCAGGGACAATATTACAGTCAAAAAAGATAAAAGATGAATTTACAACAAAAACCTAATGCTTGACCAATAGGGGGGTTCAAAATTGGATTTTAGAGTTCCAATGACCCCTAAAATCTTTTCCAGCACAAAAATTTTTGACATAAAATTTAGCTTAAAATTTAAGTAAAAATCAACACATATGTTTTCTGGTTGTCTAGCAACACCTGAAAAATTTAGTCATATCTGTTATTTCTCTCACCCCCCAGTAGATATCCTGGCTCACATTGCTTTTGATCCCACTCACCACAACCACCACAACACCCATCACCATCTGCTAGTTGCCGGACAGGGTGGCTGCAACTTCAAGGCCATGGGACACTTGAGGCAAACATTATGGCAAGTAGAAATATTTGATTCTAAATGCATAATCTACACAAAATATAAATAAAAAAAGTTGTCCAAGGTTCTTGAGAAACACACTCATTCTTGCATTTTTTGAGTCTCCATACTTTTATATAGCTCTATCCTAGTATAGAAAAGTATGGAGATTTACTCAGGGTACCTAAGGCTTCTCCATACTTTTCTACACCTAGGGTATTCAAAATTGGGACATAAAATCATAAATATAACTTTTCATATAAATTATTTTTGCAGGGACTTGTCAAAATGCATAAAACTTTATTGACAATTCCCTGCCAAAAAATCAAACTATATTGCTGTGTAGATTATTTCATGATTTTATGTTTCAATCTTGAATACCCTAACTTGCAATAGAGCTATGGAAAAGTATGGAGACCAGAAATGAGTTCGCCTAATGTATCTTTTTTTGGCGCAAGAGTGGGCCAAGGGTTGACAAGCAGAATTGCCAGCAGACCTACAATTTTTCATCTGCCTCGGAAGTGGCATGCTAACCTGTCACACGTGCGGCTAGTTGTCTGTGACATGGAAGCATAAAATAAATTTCAGCAGTCGCAGACACTTCCCAGGAGCAACGCATCCAACATGTCGACGACCACCGAGACACTGAGTCCTACCGAGCGATACGAGTTGATCACCCGAAACTTGGGCGAAGTTCTGGGATCCCAAGAGCTACTCAAGCTATGCCAAGAAGATGGGAGAATCATAACGTGTTACTGGGGTAAGACCTCCATCCCTATCTATAGCAACTTTCTTTCTCCTAGGAACTGTCCTTTTTTGACCCAATCAATATTGCTTTTATTTCTTTTAGGCACTGCAACCACTGGTAGACGTATGTTGAACTTCAGTGTTTCCGTCATCTTAAATTTGCTTTTTTTTGAGAAAAGAAAATAGTAATGTGAAATTTTATAGGATATGCTTGTTGACGTCCCTTACATCGCCATTATGAGGCGACCACTTAAATTAGCACACATCGGGTATTTCGTGCCATTGACGAAGATTGCAGATTTTCTTCGAGCGGGGGTTCGTGTTAAAGTCTTGCTAGCAGGTCAGTAGATATGCTTTTTTCTCTCTTTCTCTTGGGTGCTGGCCTATGGAGTTCTTCATAACTGATTTTTTTTTTTTTTTTTTGGAATTCACAAAACAGATGTTCACGCCTTTTTGGACAATCTCAAGGCTCCTTTAGAGCTCATCAATCAACGAGTGTCGTACTACTCTCACATCCTCCGCGCTGTTTTCACCTCCATCGGAGTTCCCGTCGATAGACTGGAATTTATTACTGGTTCATCCTATCAATATTCGACCCCGTACAATAAAGACTGCTTGAAGTTGGCTTCTCTAGTGTCGGAACGGGACGCACGCAAAGCTGGCAGTGAAGTTGTCAAAGAATCTGATGCTCCACCACTTTCGGGACTCCTTTACCCCCTCCTCCAAGCTTTGGATGAAGAATACCTCGGGGTCGATTTCCAATTTGGAGGAATTGATCAGCGCAAAATATTTACCTTCGCGGAACTTTACTTGCCTCGGCTAGGTTATGCGAAACGAATTCACCTAATGAATACGATGGTCCCTGGACTGACTGGCACCAAAATGTCATCATCCGACGCCAAGTCCAAAATTGACTTCCTGGATTCGCCCGAAGACGTCAAGAGGAAAATCAAAGATGCGGTCTGTGTACCTGGTGAAATTAATGGAAACGGAATCCTAGCATTTTTGGAATCCGTTTTACTTCCGATCGCCGACCTCAAAAGAAGTATGAGTCAAGATTGTAAAAGCCCATTCGCTACAGCAGAAGCGCCCGACGGAACGTTGTTTTCGGTTACACGCAAACGAGAAAAGGATGTGTTACATTACGCCAATTACTCAGACATCGTCCGAGATTACCAAACCGAAGAGCCCGCCGGATCGGGGAGCTTCAAGTTGTTTCCTTCAGATTTGAAAATCTCAGTCACAAACGCTATCCTCTTATTATTAGCGCCAATTCGAGAAACCTACGAGAAAGATCCTGAATTCCAAGATGCCAATCGAATGGCTTATCCTGACGACTTCCAAAACGCTTCGGGGGATGGAAAGAAGAAAAAGGAGAAGAAATATACTCCCAAACCTGACTGGGTGCTCGAAAAAGAACGTCAAGATAAAGAGATCTCAATGAAAGAAGTAGGTCAAGCGATTGCCGATGCTAGTGAAGCAAAGCCAGCTTCTTCGACTTCCTGAATTGCACAGCTGTAACACCCTTTGTCCCCTTTCTTCATATTGTGACTTGCTCAATAATTCAATCTTCTAGAAGCTGTTTTGAAATTTTTTACGTTGACCATCCAGATGATCAAATGTTTCTTTTTGTTGGTATTGACGCTGCCAACCATAGGATACAATGAGAGCTGCAACCACCTCACATACATATACCCATGGTCTAAATTTACAGTTCTGTGTTACGAGTGCCTGCAGCAAAAGCACCCTAAATTCCCCACTTAAATGTGTAAACTCTCTGTGAGCCTTGGTTGGCCTCATCAGTGTTTATTTGATTCCGCAGAAGACCTCCAAAAAAATCACACTGGAAATCCAACACACTTTGATGGAATTTGACTTGTGCTTCAAAGGGTGCCAAAAAGGAGCATCATACTTTGCTGTCAACTCATGTTCCAAACAAGCTGTTGTACAAAGGAGAATTGGTACTTTGCCCTCGAAAGCCACACAATCGACTTGGTATGTGTGATGTACCAACTGAATCTCATTCTGCCATCCAACCAACCCAACCCACAATGATGTGAAGAAAGTAGGATTGATTGATAGAAAAACGAAACCAGGGCTAACAATAGAAATCAGAAAATCAACAGGAGAGATGCATACCCAAAGAGATTCTAAGATCTTAAACAGACTAAAATAAGAAGAGAAGTTGACAACTACAGAGAAGAGAGGAGAGATAACTAATGAAAAAGAATGATTAGTTGACCAGGTTGGTAAGAGTTAGAGAGGACAAAGTGTGTTCAGTGTTGGAATTTCACATGTTTTTGATTTTTTTTTCTCTTTCACTTTCACATACCACTTGAACCTTTTTTATTAAACATGTTTTGTATTCATTTTGATCACTTTCTGTACACACAAGTTGATCATCCTGTATCTAGTCTACTTATGCTGGGCTAGACACCTCTGAATAAAAAACCATCTGTTCTTGTCAAACTAATCCTGAACAAGGAAACTTGAGCCTCCTTTTTCAGACTCATGGTGGAGGCATGACTTGAGCCCCTCTGACTGAGTATTAGATTGCTTTCAGCACTGTCTGAACTTTGGCCATGGCCAGCTTTTTCCTCCATTTATTCCATCAAAACACAAAATTTTAACATTCAGTGCTCACCAAGTTTGACTGATTACGAGACAGTCTGATTGATTTGAGGAGAGCTTTAGGTTTCTTGAGGTGTGCTGTGCATTGAGAGTTGAGGTTGAGTTGAGTGACTTGAATTTTTGAGGATGAAAATGCTAGAAAGGAATTGAGTCTGATCAGGCAGGGTTGTAGATGATTGGGTTTGACCAGTGGTGAGTTTTGGAGAGATGATGAGTTCAAAGGAGGATTGCAAAAATTTTAATGGTACTAGTAGGAATTGTCTTGAAGATACAGAAATATAATTCAGCTTAGCTTGAAGTATAAGTATCAAATGCTGAAGCAAAAAAATAGATATCATTTTACTGAGGGAAAAGGATTAAATCATGAAGAGGTATTCGTCTTTGGATAGTGAAGCAAATTAGTACATGTAAAATTATAAAAGGGTGATCTTAGGTAAAATAATCCAGAAAGGATGTGTTAAAGAATAAGCCTGTGATCAGTAAAAATGAAACATGGCATGATGAACAGGTGCATAAATTGATTTGCTGGATTTTTGAGATAATTGATTGATCTTAAGATCAGTCAATGGATGGTTCAATTTTTCTGGTGTGATACTTATGAAGATGATGTCATTAGGTGAGCATCAGAACAGAGAGAGATAGGCCAAGGCAGAAATCATGATGTTCCTGATTAGTGGATCTTGCTTGTCTTGCTTTTTGGTAAAAGTATCTCTAAATTTGGGTTCTTTTTATTTGTAGATGATTATAAGGATTGATTGGTTAAAATTTCATTTTTGTAGGATTTTTTTCATTCCTAATGTTTGTTTGGATATAATTTTCAGTGAAAATGGGAACATGTTAATTTCCAAATCACCAGTTGATCAGAATTTATAAATTTATGATGGTGGTTTTTTTGTTTTACTTTTCTGTTCAAAAGTTGAATTTCCAGGGTCAACTGGTACTAAAATTCACATTTTATTAGGGTTTTTCCCTTGCCAGAGAAGTGTTGAAATTTATATCTGATTATTCCAAAATATGGCTGGGGATAAGTGATTGATAATATTTGGTGATCTAGAGATTTGAATCAAAAAAATTCCAAGAGAGTCTCCAGAGGGGCCCTGGCTCAATTTCATCCTCAAACAGTTCTCAAAAACAAACAATAGCTAGACTCATTTCTGATCCATGGAAGTATTTTTGGTTTTTTTGAAATAACCAACATACTTCATTTTTTTGATGGGAGTATGATTTATGGCATCTGTTACAATCAAAGTATGCCAAATTTGATAGTCCCGTGTTCAAGCCAAAAAAGTTATGTTGGTTATGTCAAAAAAACTGACATACTTCTATGGGCCAGAAATGAGTCCAGCTAATGTACAAAAAACATTTAAGGCAAGCTTTGATTGAGACCAGTTTTGTGGTGAGTGAGCCAGAGTGAGTCGTTTCCAAAAGAGTTTCTCTATTTCTCAAAAGACTACTGTTCCTCCTCCCAAAAGCATCCAGAATCACTCAGTTAAGTTCTAGGTTATAATAAATCAGGGAAATTTGGACCAAGTTCAACCCATTAGTGCACCAGTCAATTTTGTGGGACAGGCTGGCTGAATTGCAGAATCAGGAAGGTTAAAATTCCTCCATTTGAGCTGTCCTAATCATAATATCTTTCTTGAAGGCCCTATGCTTTACCCTCACTACAGACTTCTCAAATACAAAAGCAATTTATAGGTGTCAAAAATCAATGCTGTACATATATCACCACGGGCATTTGACTGTCGCTGCGGCGTGCAGCGACACCCGGACGTTTCATTCGGGGTTACATGCGCAGTGACTGCGCCTACTGGCGCAGTCACGCGGGCCTGAAACGTCTGGGTGACGCTGCGGGCCGCAGCGTCAACTAAATGCCTGTAGTGTATGCGGGGTTCTAGCTCATCGGTAGAGCGCTCGCTTAGCATGTTCTCGCTTGCCTGCGAGAGGTACAGGATTCGACTCCCTGGTACTCCATTTGTTTTATGGACTTTCCCCAGCCGGGCATTACATTTTTATGAATGTGGGCCTTGTGGTCCCAAACAAGCATAATCTGTTGTTTGTTTGTGTGATATGCATCACCCAGATGGAGGGATGATTATTGGCGGGCGTACAATCACTCCAACAATCGATCGCAACATGCCCCCCTTTTTTGTGCCGGCTGGTGAAAGATCATAAAGCCAATCACACGACTTTCAAGAGTCGCACGCACTTGTTGAAATCTTTAACATCTTATCTCTTGTCCGATTGTCAAAGCAAGAGAAAAACAAGGTCGGTAGATGGACAGAACAAACAAAAGAAAGGGTAACATTAAAGGGCCTTTGTTCGCGTTTAAGGAGGACATCATTTCTTTTTCAATACATGATTCCAAAAGCTAAGAAACATATCGCGATCTTTTCCAAATAACCAATCAATGGAAATTTTCAATCCGATTTTCTCTTCAACACTAGTCTTCTTGACACAGGATGAAGACAGTTGCTCGAGTGATGGCGTTCGGTCCTCGCTATTTGCCTTAGAATTGTCTGTTTGGGAGGTTGGGAGGTACTGATTTAGTGCCAGCTTTACTTGTAAGATCGGTTCATGATTATCATCAGGTTCGATCGTGGAGAAATCCTTTGCAAGGTTTCCCGAGCTTGATACTTGAGTCGTTGTCCGTGTATCCGACGATTCTCCTGCTGCGAATTTTCGTTTCCTTCTGGCGTTCCGTGTCCAATTTTTTTCATAAAGGGTTACTTTCCAGCTACAACAACTGGAATCACGGCGGAACTGTTCAAAACGACACTTTTCTATGTGCTCCAAGGTGCTTGTGATTCGATCGACTAGAGTCAGCCTTTGGTCAAACACCAGAACATCCAAAGGGATGTAATACTCCAAGTGGTTACTTGGCGGCAGAAATTGGGAACAGTCCTTCAGCCGGGGACCAGGTGGACCCATACTGCGTGCGAGGACCTAATTTTCAATGAGAGAGAGCAATGCGATCATCAACACCTGCGGTATTCGAGATATTCATCAGGATGACGGTCGCAATCACATCTGGTAGGCGATAGGGTTGCCATGACCAGCCGATCACCCATCGTCTGGTGCGACCTTGAATGAGTTCGCTGATCGCGTAGTTCCTTCCCTACTTTGGCGCGAGGCAGTTATCGTACGGCGTCAATTGAATGATTTGGATGAGAACTGTAATAATGATGTGGACCAAGCCAATTAATGAATTTACCCCTAGTGATTTAAAAAGTTGAATGATAGGCGATAAAGTAGCGTATTTTCCACAGAGGGAAGTAAACCATCTGCATAATAAAAGACCATTGCCAATGTTACAAGAATGATAATACTGGGGGGAATAAGTTGCAAAAAGGAATAGTGAAGAACCATACCTGGTTCGATTTCCGATGAGTAAACTATCTCGCATCATCTTTTCAATGAACCCTGCTTCACCGTCTGGATAAACCATTTCAACCTCGGAGCCGGTGCAAACGCCTTCAGGCGGTGTGTCTTTCTTTGCTCTGAGGGCTTCTATTTCGTCTTGGGAGTTGTAAAAGGGTGGATTGCACATTGTGATCGAAATGGTGTGTTCCGTGTCTTGAGAAATCAATTCGATAGGCAGAATGGTAGGATCCGAAGAGAGAGTTTTCTGAATGGTGATCTTATTAACCAGATTGTTTTGGGCAACATTCATAACGGCCGAATCATATGAAAATTGATCTACTTCTGGTAAACGGCAAAGCGCGGAGACAACTGAAACAGTTAGAAAACGTCTGCTGCGAACTAAACAAAAGAAAATGAGTTATTTGGGAGAGCGAGGAGCTAACCTGTTCCGATCACTCGAGCGTTCTTTAATAATCGAGAGAGTAACAACGGATAAATTGCTGATGACCCAGTTCCACTGAAGAGGAAAAGTGGGTTGGTTTTGTATGCGGTTGGAAAGAAAAAGAACAGGTCTTACACATCGACCACAAGTAATCCGGATCCTTCGTCCCTCAATTCAACACTAGCCTTCAAGACATCGATGAGCCATAAGCAATAATCCAATCTTCCCGGAATCTAGGGATCACAGTTACTTTGCGATGTTCAGAATTCAATGAATAAATCCGGCGCGGTTTTTAGAAGAATTCTTACAATGGGACATAAACGATCGGAGGGTAACGACAGCTTGAGATTGAAATCGTCTAGTAGGAGGGCGCAAGACAATTGACTAGAAGCATGTAGGTTATAAAACAAGTTCTCGCTTTCCTCGATCGGATACTCAAAGGAACGTCCACGCACCGAAGTTGTTCTGGATCTTTGAAATCGACGGAGTCCTAGTCAGAATTCACAGTTTCTTCACCATTTATGCCACGCTGGTTCTTTTTTTTTCTTCTTTTTTTCTTTTAGATGCAAGCAAGAGTTCGATCGATAGAAAGGTAGCTTACCACCCAGCTCCATCGTTTGATAAGTGGCTTTGATTCGCCTCGTCCGTCAGAGTCCAATGTCTGTTGACCATAGATGTTATCCGGGTGCATGTTGGTGTGCGAGCTGATGCGGCAGCACGGGGGAGTCCACGTGCCAACTGGGCCGTGTCCATGTCCACCCCGGGGGTTTACCACCTCCACCGAGATCTCCGTCAACGCATTTATTATTCTTTCTTGGCCAAAGCATTGAAAATAGAGGTGTTTTCTTCAGCATTGTGATTGAGAGCAGCAGTGACACCGAGCCTAACAAGACCTCTCTGTGTCTCACAGAGAGGCTTACGACTACTACTGATTTTTTGGCCTGGATCCTTAAACCACATAATTCCTACTAATCCTCATTTTCCGCAGCATCCCCCAGAGCAATCCCTTCGCCAACGGCACCAAATTGTAGGGCTGCTTCTTGCGCTCATTTTAGTCTATTCAAATTGTCTCCTTTTCTTCTGACCCGTTGTATCCCTCCTCTCAAAAAATGCCACATCCTCCCCCCTTCCCAGCTGGCCTCATGTTAAGTATGCAACGTACAGATGTGTCAATCTCAGATCTTCTAACATCAAAGCACATATAATGCATCTCAGATCTTCTAACATCAAAGCACATATAATGCATCTCAGTGGGGCTATGGTTTTACCTCCTTGACACATATGTCATGCATACAGGATTAACTCTGGTAAGTTGGTGTTAACTTCATGATGAAGACACCATGTATGTCCACCCCTCCATGGAAGAGCTTGAGGGGTGGACATGGGGTGAGTGGCTAGGATTGAAGTCCCAAAGCAGGCCTTCAATTTGATAGAATGGCAGCCTGGTGGGAATACCATAAGGTGGTGTAATGGGTGGTCAAAAAAAAAGGATCCACACCAAATATTCAGTATAAGTCACAAGTCCCTCCCTGGCGGTCTGCAAGCCCTTTGGGGCCTGACAAGCATAGGTTTGGACTGTGTTAAGTTTTCAGTGACACCAAGTAAATTTGTAGAAGCAACGGTGGGCCAGCTAAGACCATCTCCACCGCGGGAGCTAAATCACGTGACTGAATCAAATTTAGCTCCTCATGCGCAAAATAGCTCCTCCACCGCAGAGTCCAAATGCGGGACTAAACTGGTAAAGCCACTCCCGGGAGCTACAGCATGCCTACATATAGGACAGCATAGCTCCCTGGATAGCCTCTCCAACTTGCCTTTCACAGGGAAAACCCTTGTCCACAAAATATCTCCTACTCCCCAAATCATCGAACATATCCAACCCTTGCCAACATATATTTTTTAATTTTTCAACCTGCTCTCGGCCATTGATCCAAATCTCAACATTGGTAAAGTTTTTTTATTTTCTTTTTGAGTGAATTCAATTTCTGATTGATGCTTTCCTTTTCTTTTCAAATCCCTAGATTTGCATCCTCCTAGCTCCCCAGACAAATCTGAATCACAACAGCAGACCAAAAAAAAGGCCTCCAACTACTCAGATAAAGAAGACATTGAGTTATGCAGGGCATGGATTCAAACATCTGAAGATCCCGCAATTGGAATGAATGAAGAAGGTTCAACGTTTTGGGAACGAGTGGCTGCTAATTACAAGAAAGCAGTACCATTGCCGGCTCAACCAGTCAGTAGTTTGAAGAAATGCTGGCAAAATCTCCAGCGTCTCATCAACAAGTTTGCTGCTTTCGTGGCTCAGGTTGAGCAGTTCAACCAGAGGGGGGCTTCAGCCAATGATCAGCTCAGTACTGCGCCCTCCGTCTCTATTCCAACAATCAGAAATCACATTTCAAACATCTATGTTGCTACAACATACTCACCAAATGTCCAAAATGGAACTCTTACTGCAGAAGCAACAAGAAGAACGTCGAATCAGCTAAAAGAAAAAGAGCTCACAGCCCCAGTGAAGACGCACCCTCAACTGCTCAAACATCAACACCACCAGATACCGATCCAGTTGAGGAATTCAAAGGCACCGGTGTCACTGTGGGAAAAACATGATCAACTGCCTGCAGTTGACATGCTGAAACTCCAATGAAGCTTGTGGTGTTACTCAAACCTTTCTCCAATATTGATTCAACCAAGCTTGGATGCACAGTCACTGTGCACATTGCACAGTGACTGTGCCAAAAAATCTAAATATGCAAATATGTGGAGTTTGGATGGCAGCTTGGCTGGAGCATGCTGAATGTCAACTGCAGGCAGTTGATCAAGTTTTTTTTGCAGTGTGTGGTACTCTTAAATGTTGAAAATTAAAAAATTATTTCTTTTATTCTTTTTCTCTTTTCTTTCTCTCTCTTTCTTTCTTTTTTCCCTACTTTTCTCTCTTTTCTCATACTACATGCCAGAAATCAGCATATCTGATTGGAGAAACGGACTCTACGGCTCAATTTACCCTATGGTCACCTTGGACGGCAACCTCTCAAACCCCTTGGATCAGAAGTTACACACCCTC
>SMGU01006237.1:0-23516 GCA_004348175.1 Puccinia novopanici
GAATGAGAAATCTTCCATCATATAAAAACTTGGATATATTCACAAATTCTTTTTCAAAATATGAGGATGATGTTCACTTGAATGAATTGTTGGTTCACCAATTTTTCTTCCCTGAAAGCCCCTACACTGGCCTTATAGAATCTGAATGAATGTTCCCTGAATGAATGTTCCCTGAATGAATTGATCAATTCCAAAAAAACAAGCTTTTCTCAGCTCATCATATTAATGATCTGAGATGAACTGAGCTTATTCAAAATTTGTTTAAGCTAAATGTTTAAATACATAATTCTAAGGTTCCAAATTTTATTTATGTTACAAATTTCATATCATCCAATGTTAGCTTGGACATGTTTAACCTGGGATGAGATCAACCAAAATAAGCTTGATTTCAATTTAGTGAAGCAGGGGGGGGGGGTTCTCAACAATCTCCCTGCTAGTTTCATAAGTTTGTTCAACACAAGTGAATGGAAGTGCTGGAAAAATTCATTTTTTTTTCTTTTTGAGTGATTGGAAAATCTGCACACTCAAGCATCTTGGCGGACTACCACCATTTATGATTTTGTTCTGGAAGATATGGCATGAATGTCTCTTATAAGTGGGAAATTGAATTCTTGTATTTGTTCAGCCTTGAATATAATACAAATATAGGATAATATTAAATCTCTCCCCTCCACTAACTGGGGAGCTTTTCTTGGATGTTTGTGGCAAGTGCCATAAAATTGCAAAGAGACCCTTTTTAATTTCATGGAACTTGGTTTACAGGTCCCAAGAGAATTCACTTTTTACTATGAATAATCAACAGAAGAGATACACAGATTCATTTCATTTGCAATCAGCTCAAGATGTTGGGACAAATACTACCAATATAGGAACAAGTAGTTCTTTAGTAAAGCTTTTGTTTGAGGCTAAATCACAGTTCACGTGTTGTAAATTTTTATCTCCCCAAAAACTTTGCCAGCCTGCTATAGTTGCGCGCGGCAAATCACTGTACCAAGTGCCCGCAAAACTTGATCTGCCCATATGGGCCAATATGAGCCCACCAAGGTGCTTGAGCATCCACTTTGAACATTTTGGAGCTTTTGGAGTGTGTAGACTCCATATCTATCTTGGCAAAGCAATTGACCCAGCCACTTTTTTTTTTTTGACTTCCTGAGCTTTGCTGTTCGGACATATGGATTATGAGAGTCCCATAGTCCATAACTATGCTTTATGGCACAGTTGCAAGCCATATTCATGGCTTTAGAGCAACAGCTTAGTACATAGCCCCACCATAAACCCATAAACATGGCTTTTAGAGTGGGTTTTTGCAATTTTTTGGGTCCCAACCATCTGGACACCCCTCAAAAGTGGTACAGCAATTTGCCGCACACAACTGTATTCAATTGATGCTTCCCTTGTGAAATCAACAAGCTGTACATTCCCAAGAGGGAGCTTATCTCTATCCTTGATAAGATATTAAAGTGCATCTCCAGATGGTTGTGATTGTACGGTTGATAAATCGGCCTTCAATTTGAATAAGAAAAAGAAGGTGGTGAGGTGAGGGTGAGGTGATCACCTTTTTGTGGCTGTTCTCCAGCCGCGGCCAACTCAAAGTGGTATACTATAGCATACCTCAGCACACATTCTAATAACTGCTAAACCATACACTTTTCAGCATTAATAAAATCTCTGAGAGTCCTGGAATGACCTCAGATCTCCCAGTACATCATAAACCTAAACCTAAACCCTAACCCTTCAACCTAAACCTAAGCCTAAACCTAAGCCTAAGCCTAAACCTAAACCTAAACCTAAACCTTGCCCTAAACCTAGCCCTAAACCTAACCCTAACCCTAACCCTAACCTAACCCTAAATCTAACCTAACCTAACCCTAAACCTAAACTAACCCTAACTATATACATACATATATACATCCATATATATATATTTATACAAAATTTGCTCAAAAATGGCAAAAACTGGGCAGAAATGGGTTTTTTTGTTTTTTCCCATATTTTTTTTAAAAAAAAACACTCCCTAAACCTAAACCTAAACCTAAACCTAACCCTAAACCTAAAACTAACCTCTAAACCTAAACCCAAGCTCACCCCTAACTCTAACAAGAGTTTTCAGGACTCTCAGAGATTTTATTGACTGTAAAGTGTACGGTTTAGCTGCTATTAGAATGTGTGCTGATGGCCACCACACCCATTAGAAAACAGGTGTTCAAATCATGTTGTTTTTTCTGTTTTTCTGTTTTTTCTGTTTTTCTGTTTTTTCTGTTTTTCTGTTTTTCTGTTTTTCTGTTTTTTCTGTTTTTTCTGTTTTCTGTTTTTCTGTTTTTTCTGTTTTTTCTGTTTTTCTGTTTTTTCTGTTTTTTCTGTTTTTCTGTTTTTCTGTTTTTTCTGTTTTTCTGTTTTTTCTGTTTTTCTGTTTTTTCTGTTTTTTCTTTTTCCTTTCCTTTCAAATTTTCTTTTCTCTAAAATCCAAGATTCATAGAATTGTATGACGGATAGTAGGTTGAAATTGGTTCTTAAAAGTAGTTCTCCGAGGGGCTAATCCCAAAGGAGTGAATTGTCGAATTCTAAATTCATAGTGCGCAATGTCAAACCAAATCTGCACTTAAAAAAAAAAAAGAGGTATGCTATAGTATACCAGTTTGAGTTGGCCATAGGTGCTGTTCTCTGTTGTCTGTTTTTTTTTTTTTCTTCTGAGGGATGACTCGCTGTATTCCTAGACCGATCAACACCCGTGAGCTCCGCTTACCCCCGCTCCCGGGGACTGTCCTGTGCGCTGCTTCTCTCAAAGGAAGCTCTGCAACGCCTCCGCCATCGGAAACCAGACAACCCGTTAGCCATATCTAGCCCTACATGTCTTTTCCTCACGGAGTAACCAGACCACTTGCAGTTTTTCTCCCCTCGAAAACAACTGATACAACTTGGGGTGATTTCGGCCATGCCAATGGAGCAGATAACGCGATTGGATTCAAAGGAATTATTTCCTTAGAGATGCTAATTCTCCAGTGCTCTTCAAAAAAGCGGCTTCCAAGGCCGTGAACATACAAACATTTCCTTTTACTTCTTTTCCAGTGGGCAGCCCTGTATGATTGGGAGTCCCGCGGAAACACACTTCCCATGCCAGCAACACGTCACTTGATCGATACTATTCGCGTTCATGACCGAGAACAGAGAGTATGCATTCCTTTCAGACCATTGTGCTATAACTACCTGAAACCTCGAAAGACTAAAAAAAACACTACTGCTCAAAATTCAGCGCTCCGAAAGTGGAGCTCCAGATACGTCGAGCTGAACTTGTAAGCCCATTTGGTACCATGGGCATCGAGAGGATAATAACGGATGAAGTCTTGTGTGGAGAATAACGGGTGATCCCTATCTCACAGATGCTCAACAAATCTGCCTATACTAACCGAGTCCAATGTGCCTTTTTTTGGTATCTTTCAGTTACGGGCTCCAACCTAGCCCGCTGAGCTCATGAAAAAAAAGAAAAGAAAAAAAAACGCTGAGAAATATAAAAAGGTCAAGTTTAGTTAATCTACGTAAGCTCCAGTTGTCAATGGCAACCAGTGGAAACCGGTGGACACTTATCCTTTTGGCAGCCGCTGATTCTGAGACATGTGAATTATCTTAGGAGAACTGAGTAATTCAATATCTCCCGGAAGCTTGCAACAAGAGTTGGAGGAAAATGGGGATATTTGCTTCCTTTCAACGGAAGTAATGAAAGCGTGATCTCTCATTCATTCTACCCCGGAAGCTTGCAACAAGAGTTGGAGGAAAATGCAGATCTTTTCTGCCTTTCGCCGGAAGTAATGAAAGCGTGCTCTCTCATTCATTCTACCAGATGTACAAGGAGTGAGTTTTCCCCAAGAGACAGCTGGAACAAAAAAACAATATCCAACGGAACGAAAAGTGTTTGCTGTTGCGATTGGCAGAAAAGTCTCAGACACTATAGTCACGGGCTTCTGAGCCTCCATAAACAACTTCACCACAAAACTTGCCGGGTCGACTTCCTTTAAAGAGTCTAACCAACAACCGTGGATCACATCACCTCAGCTTGTGCAATTGAGTAACAACTCAGTTCCTGCTAAAGAGGCTTTTAAGAGCTCAACAGAAACTCGCCGCGGAAAATCACGCGAGTATCTTGACTACCTAGGACCATTCAAGAAATGTACTTGGGCGGTCAATTCTCCTCTCTGAGGACCCCGATCACAATCCATCATGAGCTGAGCGATGATTGGAAGCCCGGCTCGGAGGCTATGTAAGAAAACCAACGACCGTTGGGTCTCTCAATTGAAAAGAACTCCGCGGGTGCTGAAAATTCCATGTAGATGTCTTTCAGCAAGACTAAAAGTTCGGCAACGTTTGGTTCCGAAACCCACTCAAAGGGACATGGCTTCCCATAGCGCGTCTCTCTATAGCCGCTGAACATTCTTGTTCAACAAAGTCTCCTTCAACGCCACCGCCTCCGCCCGCTCAGCAGTGCTGGATGGCAGCAAAAGAAGGCATCAAGGGAAGCTACCAGCATGCCGAGCCTCACTGCTGTCACAAAGGTGCTGAGGATTGGCCCATTGGATATTTAAGCTGCTTCTCTTTCGTCCTCATCTTCTTTCTCCACCCTCCATTTCCTTCACCCTTCCACCCATCCTTCACTCCTACTCCCATCGTTCGGTTTTCCTTCCACCTTTCACTCTTAATCCACTCCCACTTCGCTCCCGAAAGGGTAAGAGATCCAGACTTTCCTCTGCGCTCCTCTCCTCTCTCTTTCTTGTGCTTGATTATTGAACCCAATCCCTCTCTCCTCTGTTCTGAATAGTTCTTCGGTGAAGCCTACCATGGTTGGCAAATTCGACATGTGTGTCCATATCGCCTGAGCTCTCCCGTCGTGATTCTCCATGGATAATTGTAACATCCATACTGATCCTCCCGACTCCTCAATTGATCTAAAATAATATCTTGGATAATAGGCGTCGCAGGCATCGGCGGGCCAAGGCTGCGCGCCCTTTGATTTCAGCTCCTCTCACCTCAATCCCAGAACCCGAGCTTCCATCGGCCGGAAGGCGCTACCCTAAATATGTTGTGCTCCCAGGAGCCCCATCACAAGTGGTTCGGCGCAATGCAATCCGCCGCCGCCCAACTCCCTCCGCTGGCTCAACTGGCGCCACTCCTGCCCAAAACCCCGCAATGAGCGCGTCAAATGTTGACAACAGCTACCTCCCGCTCCCTCCTGCCTCTCAAGCCTCAGACACCCCGCTTCCCAAAGGCGCATACGATCTTCTGGATGTCCTTCGTGAATTCCTATTAGAGCTTTGTGACGCCGAGAACGACCCAACCTGAATTCCTTCTCTACTTCTATCCGCTGTGAGTTCCTCTTTCTCTTATCCGCCTATCAGGTTGAATTAAACATTCTAGGCCCGTGAATTCCTTTCGATTAAAGAAACTGAGAGTTGAAATCTATCTTCTTCCTCCCATTCAGGTGTTTCTTCTTCTTGTCACTTCCTCCATCTCTATCTTCCTTGCCATCTATAGTTCTTCTCTAATTACTATCACAGTTACGAACCATCAACACCTTATAAGCCTAGTTTCAAAGGCGCGCTATTTGCTTCTTGGTTTTGATTGCACTCACAATTTTTATTTCTTCTTGCTTAATCGTTTCTTTTTATTTTCCTCCATATAACAACCCTCTTCTTGTCTCCTTCCATGAAAACAAAGAACAAAAAAAAGTCATCTTCCCCTCTCTTCACATCAGAAACACGTCTTCTCCCCCTCATTAAATTCCAAACACCTCTTCTTTTACTCTCTTGCTTCCCTTCTCTCCTTCCTCATGTATTCATTTGTAGCTCTTAAGGTAACATTTCTAACCATCCACACCTTGCCAGCATAGTTTCAAAGGCCATCTAATTTTCTGTGTATCACCCTTGGAGCGTTGTCCTTATTTTATACCTCTGTTCTTCACAATTTCAATGTTGTCCTTATCTTATAATTTCGAGTCAGGCACTTTTTCTGCCTTGTCTTCCTCCCTCGGAATTCCCTTGCTGCTTATTAGGTGCCTGTCTGCGGCGCTCTTGTACCTCATCTTTCTCGTTTGTTTCATCTATCCAATGTAAAACAAGGTGCTTTAATTTCAATTCTGGTCCCTCAGTATCTGAAAAACCATCAGGGTGCGTCGTTAGCTTAGACCTTTGAGCTGCATTCACCAATAAAAAAGAAGTCGGTACCACTTTCAGTGTAGTTTCGTTGTGATATTGGACACCTTATTCTGAGAAACCTATAGGACCTTCTGGATTTCATCCTAGCTGCAATAGATTGCCAACCGAACTCTTTGTATAAAAGGAATCTGGCAGGAGAATAGAGATGGTATTAATAAATTGAGTGATTTTAAAACCTGACTAGAGGGTATCATAATCAGTGAAACTATATGAACCGCTTGGCCTTTGATGTGGATGTTCAGCAACATGTTTTTTCTTTGAAGGAAAAATAGCTCTTCATAGTTTCACAATGAATTCCTCCAAGCAATCCCAGTTTAAGGAAGCTTCTGACAAGATGTGGACATACTACTTCACTGAATGGGCTCTATACCCAGTAAATGTGAATCATGGAATCTCATTTGTGTGATTTGGGAACTTGCTAACTGAACCATCTCACATTCTCACATGTGACTTATTATTTTATGATCATGTTAAGAGCAAAAAAGTAATTTTAGAGAAGATCATGCTTGTTTCTGTTAATTCAGCCTTTTTTTGAAAAAAAAGAAAAATGCACTTTTCCTCAAATGAAGATTCTTTATTCATCATAAATGACTAAACAGATTTCATGAACCATCTCCCAGAAGAATCTAATAGGTATACTCAAGTAATATATGGTGAATAATTCACTAGAGAAAAAGCTTTTGTAATTTCTGGAAAAATTAAACTATATAGATCATGAAATCCATGAAAATATAAATTATCCCTTTGCAATATTCAACAATAATCATAAAAATTTACCAGTTTAGCGCTGATTCAAGAAAACTTTAAACATTTGTGCTATCTTTTTTATGCACAGCTTTTTGGCTTTCAGCCACAGAGCCCTGCATTTGTTTCATTGACCATTCAAGAAAAATTTGGTGACATTTTTCATTTTTCATTTTTCGTTTTGTCATTTTTCATTTTTCATTTTTTTTTTTTTTTGATTTTGATTTTGAGAGCCATTTCTTGATGCTCACCAAATTGAGCATCTGGATGCTTTCAGCTTTATTATCTGTTAAAACGTTTTATTATTATCCCATCATAAACAACTCTGTTTTTCTTCAAAACCCCTTAACCTTAGCAGAATAAAAAGATCATGGAAGCACAAACCCTTTCATATAAGCTGTATACGTATAAATTTATGTTAAGTTCTTAGAATTCCTGAAGATTCTTTTTAAAAAAAAACAATAATTTAATAATCAAATAAAGATCGTTACTCTTCCATAGATTCTGTTGAGAGGAAATTCCAAAAGAAATTAATCTTAAGTATTCAAATGACGATCCCTTACAACAACTCTTTCATTGGAAGCCATTTAATTTATTTGAACATGTGGAAACTCAACTGAGGTTATTTTTATGGAATAGGGGGTATCAAATATAACAAATCTACAATTAGAAACCAGTCAATTATGAAAAAATAAATTTCTTCATTGATGGGTCCTAAGAACTTATTGGCAAAGAAAAAATATGTTTGAAAAAAGGGTGGATTTTGAAAAACAGTCAATTACATAATTGTAGATTTTGTCATATTTGATACCCCCTAATATGTATTTGTAGCCGAGTGCATGAAAAGTTTCGAAATTTACATGTACAGTGCCTAGACAAAAGTTTTTGTTGCAAAAATTTTCATTCCACAAGTTCAACCACCACAGTTAAAATCACAATTTATGCTCAATCAATCCAAAAAGAGTTTCAAATAATGATTACAAAGAAATTTTTGGAAAAAAAAAGTAAAATCAAATTTGTGAATTTTTTTTAATTTTTTGCTGATTTTCAAAAATGTTAAATATGCATTTGAAGCACCTAGAAAACTCAGAGAGTAAATCCTGGAATGTGATAAGAATGATAATATTTAGTGTCCATAGAAACAGGCCTGAAAATTGATTTAGATCTGATTTCAGTGCAAAATTTATTTTAATTCCCATTTTTGGCCTTATTTTGCTGGTCACTAAAGTTGTCTTGCTATTTTGGTTCAACATTTTTTCATTTATTATCATTCTTATAACATTCCATTCTGTGCTCTCTGAATTTTCTAGGTGCTTCAAATGAATATTAAACATTTTTGAAAATCAGCAAAAAATTAAAAAAATCACAAATTTCATTTTTATTTATTTTTTCCAATTTTTTCCAATTTTTTTTTTTTTTTTTTTTTTTTTTTCATAATCATTATTTGAAATTCTTTTGGATTGATTAACCAGAAATTTTGATTTTAAATGCGGTGGTTGAACTTTTTGAATGAAAAGTGTTGCAACAAAAACTTTTGTCTAGGCACTGTACAGCCCCTCCCAAATTTGATGTCCAAATAAAATCCACAAAATGAATGTTTCCTACCTTGTATTTACTTTAAAAAGTTAACATCATCCAATTTTTGCTTGGTTAAGTTTAAAATAGAGTAATTGGGATCCTCTCAACCAAAATAACCTTTCTTGAAGTGTATTTAAGGCTTTTTATCAGTAAACTCCCATTAAGTGGCATAAGGTCAGTCACCATAAGTGAATGGAAGCACTTGAAAAATTCCTCCTTTTTGAGTGAGTGAATAATTTTTACAATCAAGCATCCTTCCTGCATATTTTCATTTCTTCTTTTTCTATAAGATATAGTAATCAATATCTATCTAAATGAATTTAATTTTATTCCCTAAAAAATGGACCAATGCAGATGCTCTTAGGAGACTTTTCATACCAGCAAATGATGCAGTTTAGTTTTTTGGGATATGGGATTTGGGTTTTGGATTAAGGACACCATGAATTGAAACATAATAGGAAAATAAGGAACAAGAAGAAGAATGAGTTTGGTTGTTTTGTTTTGATGATTGATGAGATATATTTTTCTTAAAAGCTTTTTCCTCACTTTTTAATATTATAATTGTGTGAAGAAAAGACTGGCTTGGTTGTGGTTGAGGGTTGAGTCTTTTATAGTGGTAACAGTTTGTGGTTTAAGTTTCATTCAGGTGCCAACAGATTGGGCTTACTGTGCATTTTCTGCTTTGAGAATTGGAAGTTGTCTGTGTATCAACAGTGTTTAAGTGTGCCTCCCTGCTTTCAGCGCAATCTGAAAGATGCTTGGCCACTTCATGAACTGCAGAATGGAGAAGAATTTTAAAGTTCATGGGAGTTCTGTGTGTGTGCAAAGATGGAATTAAGTTGAAGAAAGCCAAGAGTGATGTGAACTAGAGGGAAATGAAAATGCAAGTCTCCTGTCTGGAACTGGAAAGACCCACAGGCACAACCATCAGCTTTCTTCAAGTGACCAGTGGTTTTGTTGGCATCATCAACAGGAATCATTAAATCTGGTTTTATTGGAATTTCATTGGATGGCTGGCCTCTTAGAGGTTTGCTTCTTAGATGCAGGAGTTTCTTTCTTGGGCATGGGGTTGCTTTCTTGAATGTTGATTTTTTATGATTTAATTTATTTTTTGGAAGCATGATTCTTGCAAATAGAATTAAGTATGTGATTAGTGTGAGCCTGTTTATCTAGATTGACAGTAGGACACAAGTTGGTTTGTTGATTATAGTTGTATTTATTGAAGAGACAATTATATAACTAGGCTAGAAGAAAGAGGGGAAGATTTTCTTTTGATTTTATTCTTTTGATCACTTTGAAAGTGCTAAGAATGGGGTGGCTGTAACAGTCAACCAAGGGGGACTGAAGCAAGAAGCTAAAAAGTGTCTTTCTCTTGATAACTCAACAGAGGGAATCTGGTAAGATGAGAATTTTTCACCACCAGTCTAGGTTTTTTAGGAAATAGCCAAGGCTCTTTCAGTGCATAAACCTATGTGGTTTGTTTGATGATAAAAACCACAGAAAAACAGAAAGAGAAGGAAAAGAAACAGGTGAGTAGCAGGTGTGGTTCAAGAACCACCCAGTGAGGAGAAAAAGAAAATAGAAGATGAACAGGAGAGTTGACTTACTGATAATTGATGATGACACTGGTTGAGTGGGAAGATGAATTATAAATGAAGGAACTCTGTTTTCCTGGTGGGTGATCTGTTGTGTTTCTGGTTTGTTTGTAGCCTGAGGTTGAGAATTTTCACAGATTTTGGCGGAATCTTATTGTTGGAGAACATCTAATTGAATATATTCAATTTGGTTTTCATCAAGAAATCCACTTATTTTCAACCTTGATCATAGCATGCACATAACAAAACTATGCCACACCTCATGTATTGTAAACGGGTAGAAGAGAATTGAGAATATTATGAGAAGAATTGATTTGGTTTATGAAATTGCTTGTTATAATGAAAAATTCTTTTCAGGAAAAAGTGAAAGATTCATGAGTATTGCTTTATAATAAAAATTCTTTTCAAAGAAAAAACAACTTACTTATTTACAATTGAAGCATTTTGGAAAGGCTTGCTGTCTCTGAGGCTGAAAATTAGTATTGCCTTGAGATGAAGTGAATAAGTGGCATACCTAGCTGGAAATAAAGTTTTTAAAAATGAAGCGAGGAGGGAGTAAGTTTCATGAGAACTAATGGTCCATACCACACCTCTGGACTCAATTTCCAAAGTCAAAATTCAATTTCTTTCTTGTACAAACTGAAAGCAGAATTTTAATCCCAGCATAAAATCTATTAAACAAGTGAAAAGAAAGGTTTTGTCCTGTGGGACTTTAACCCACAACCTCAGGATTCATGAGTTATGTTTTAAAATTGAGCCAACAGTGGGCCAGATATGCTGCCCATAGTTTTAGCATAGCATAGTGTTAGCTTCTTAAGCTACACTACCATCAAGCTACTAAGAGCACCAATTTTTGAAAACTAACACTACAAGATTTTGCAAAAAAAAAAAAAAAACTTTAGTGTAGTGCTAGTTGAGCTCCCCAAAGTATAACTAACGCCAACCAGATTTCCCATCACCTGGCTGAAAACGAAGGCAATGAGTCACATTGCCTTGTCAGGTACAAAGGGGCCCCTTTGTACCCACCGAGGGAATGTGTGCACATGGCCTCTGTTTTTGGCCTGGTGCATTAGTGATGTTGTAGCGGTTTTCAAAATAAAAAAGCTAGGCTAACCTGTAGCATAGCTTGTTATTCAGATATTCTAACCTTTAGTGTAGCTTGTGCATCAGCTATGCTAACCTGTAGCATAGCTTGTGCATCAGCTATGCTAACATGTAGCTTAGTGGCTGTATCAGCTACACTAACATGTAGCACCGTGGTTATATCAGTAACACTGAAGGGTAGCAATTTTCTGCATGATTTATATTGCTAACATTCAGCAAATTGGTTTTGGAAACTGAAACATAAAAAAAAAATTGGATGTTCAAATTGGTTTTAATTTTAATTGTTGTTTTTTTTGTCTTATTGGTATGGCAGGAGGAAAAATTCAACTGTTCTGAGGTGGAATATGGTCCACTATGCTCAATTAGATCCTGGTTTAT
Source organism: Puccinia novopanici (assembly GCA_004348175.1). NCBI lineage: Eukaryota > Fungi > Basidiomycota > Pucciniomycetes > Pucciniales > Pucciniaceae > Puccinia > Puccinia novopanici. The sequence goes on from SMGU01006237.1 coordinate 11,600, forward strand.
CATGGATATAGAGGGACCCTGTGGACCACATTTCAACTCAGACTAATCAAATTTCTTACCCTGCTATATGGTATATGAGTGAAAACCTTGATGATGAGACTCCAACTTGATTTTTCAATCTTAACAATCAACAAATTACACCCTTCAACCTTTCTTTTTATGCACTTCCTCATGAAGTTGATCAACTTAGGCACTCAATGAATTGTATCTGCAAAATTAATAAGCTGGTCAATGACTCTGGAATGAATCACTTGATGATGGGTGGTGATTTGAGTGGTGATGAGTCTTGGTGAGTAGGGGGAGTGATGAGATTAGCGGTGAGAAATCAGATGTGAGGTGTGGGAGCAATTGCTACAACCAGGAATTGAACACAGGTTCTAGTGATGGGGGTTTATAGATTGAAAAAGAGGTTGAGCTTGAAAAGGAGAATAGCCCAGTGGTCATTGAACCTTTTAGATCTAGGCCTTGACCAGGACTTGAACCAAGGGCCTTATGAAAGGTTATAGAAGGTGTAATAATAATATATAAGGGTGACTATGATGGTAAAATTATAATATTGAGGGCTAATATTATAGAGTGACCAGAAAAGATAGTCTTTATAGGGGATAAAGACTAATCAGGGTATGTGTAAAATCTGATACCAAAATATGGTGAGGAAGGGGGAGATTACAAAGAATTTACAGGCTTATATAGACAAGAATGCGGGATTTTGGCTGGCATAGATGCATAACATTGAGGGGTTTCAGACAGAATGAGGGATTTGTGCTGGCCTGGAAAAGCCATGGAACACACTAGTACAAAAAAAATTAACTAAAATGCACAGTGTGAGCACACTTGAGGCCAGGAACAAGATTCCTCTAGCTACAAGTGCCACAAAGATTCGAGTAAAACTCTCAAAATGATATATTTTGAGTTTCAATAAGGTTTGGTTAAGTTTGAAAGGGTTTATGGATTTTATAATAAAAGAAATGGCCAAAAAATAGCAAAAGTAGGAAAAACACAGAGGGGCCTGCAAGCAGGGGTGTTTAGGTGCCATCTGGGGTGAAGAACTTGGTTACAGGGTATTTTGAAGAAGCTGGGCTTTTAGAAAAGGGTTTCTAAGTGCCCAGGGGATAATTAAGGATTAAAGGTGGTAGGAATTATGATATATAATAATTCCTACAGGACTAATCCTTGCACAAAGGGCCAGGGGATTTGAAGGGTGTTTGGAGGAGCTTTTTTGACGAAGAAAGAAAGGGCAGGGACTCACTGATTAAGCTCACAAGGCTGGGCACTGGTTGGTGGCAACTGGTGACAAGTACTGAATAAGCTGTAGGATGGAATGGACTGGGGATCCTTCAAGGGGAGGAAGGGACCTCTTTAAGGCTTTTCTGAGGCCTTTGGGAAGAATTAAAAGTCCCTCCAAGTTTTGGACAAGTTGCAGTACTCTCTGGACTGTACTTAGTCAGTATTGGTATTCAATAGTAGCTTAAAGGGTCATATGATGAGTCACATGCTGTGGCTTGTAACACCATCTTCTTTTCTAGAGCTGGTCAGGGGTATTGAGATGAAGTAAGAGACCATTAATAGTGATTGGAATTATTACAGCATTTATCTTGGCTGTAATAAGTCAGTATCAATCTCAATAGAGGCTGAATTGTGTCATGTGGTACATCACATGCTGTGGCTTGTCACACAATGTGGCCAATTGTACTAGAGGGATTGTAACTAGTCTGGCTCATTGCTATGGAAAATTTGGCGCTTCCAAGAGCCCATATCTGGTACTTAAACTAGTCTAGTATTAATATTTGTGCTAAATTGTGGCACATTGGTATACATAGAAACATGTTGTATTTCTGTGGAAGATAATACAAGTTTATATGGCTTTTAAACAAGTTTCTATGTGTTATCATTTCATATCTAAGTGTATTTCACATGCTTGTGCCATGTTGTTGGTTTGTTTTGACATTTTGTATGTCTAATATTTTAATTTAAGTGTAGTTATTTCTTAATGTTACAAAGTAGGTGAAGGGTCAGTCCTGTAGTTATTGTTTAGTGAGTTAATCTAGGTTAATTTATGCTTAGAATTCACTGTTTCAATAATATTTGATGATTTATTGCACCAAATATGAGTTTTTGTTTGAATATATTTAACTTAATTTATTATCATTTCATATCTAAGTGTATTTCACATGCTTGTGCCATGTTGTTGGTTTGTTTTGACATTTTGTATGTCTAATATTTTAATTTAAGTGTAGTTATTTCTTAATGTTACAAGTAGGTGAAGGGTCAGTCCTGTAGTTATGTGTTTAGTGAGTTAATCTAGGTTAATTTATGCTTAGAATTCACTGTTTCAATAATATTTGATGATTTATTGCACCAAATATGAGTTTTGTTTGAATATATTTAACTTAATATTATGATTTAATGTGTGAATAATATGCTGCCTTGCTCTAAATAGTAGCAAGCTGACACACAGCCATCAGGTCATGTGCCTGCACAGCAATTAGATCATGTGCCTGCACAGCCTGTCAAAAAGTGGTGTCAGAGAAGGAAAATACACTAAAATGGCTCAGATCTGTAATGAGGTGATGATGCACAGCCACAAACAAGCTAAGATAGGAGAAATTCATTAAGATAGACTGTATGAGTCATGTGATCAGACCAAACAAACTAAATTAGTCAGATCTTGGAAAATCCACTAATTTAACATGCATGCATGTGTACATGTCCATGTGATGAGTGTATGGGTGGTTGTTGTATGTAATTGGGTGTTGTATGTAATTGTTTTTGATTATGTAGTATGTGTTGGGTTGTGTAAAGAGTGTGATATGTAAATGATAGTGGTTTTGGTGATATGTACTGATGGTGACCAAGGAGAGTGTGTAAATTTGTGTAAATTCTGATCTAAGGGTTTGAGATTTTGCGATTGCAGTGATCAGGGATTAAAATGAGCCATAGAGTACTTTTATCCATCAAATGTGTGATTTATGGACTGAAGTATGATAAAGAGAGAAAAACAGAGAAAGAAAAGACAAAAGAATAAAAGAAATCTTTTTAATTTTCAACATTTAAGAATACCACAGCAGAATAAATTCTACACTAACTGTTAGTTTAGCAGAAAGAAATTTCAACTAACACTACAGAAAAATTTTAAGGAAAATTTCTGGTACGCTAACTGTTATTTTAGCAGAATAAAATCAAAACTAATCCTACACAAATTTTGAGGCAAAAAAAAGCACTATGCACCATGCCAAAAGTGAGGGGAATGCATGTCAGATGACATTCAGTAACACCTATTCAAACTCCAGAATTAATTTTGTGATATTCCATAATGATAACAATAGCCCCTTTGTCTTTATCAGAGAGTAGAATCACATATTACAGAGTTTATGTCCTGAATTACTTATGAAGTTATCTGCATATTACCTGAAATTTATTCCTATCAATTGTGGCATGGTGATGTTAATTTTTATTGGCCATGTATTGAAGTGTAGCATAGTGGCCCACCATTGGTTTTCAGGGAATAAGATGTGGTTTTGAATGTTATACTTCATATGGATTGGGGAAAATAAACACATATTTGAAAATTTTATCCATGTGTTTGAAAATTGCAGATTTTTCAAAGCCTGTGTATTAGATAATTGTGAATTTGTTCATATTTTATGCCCCTAGTTGCAATAGAGGTGTAGGCAAAACAATTGTGTTATTTCCCATATGGTCTTCATTCTGATTGAGGAAAAGAATTTGTGAATTCTCAGATGGAAAATGTAAACCCCCATCCTCCTTTGGTGTTTGCAAGGTGTCATAACCACCTGTCACAAACTTGTAGATAGTCCAGCTTTCCTTTCTTCCCTGGCTCAGCAGAGCAGGTTTTGTTGCTAGAACCATCTAGACTCCTTTTCCCTTCCCAAATTCCCCTTCAACAAAGATCGATTGAAGAGATCACTCAAACCTTACAGACAAGTACTGCAAGTCCACAATCATTAGACAAAATTTCTCCTCCGCATACACCCCTCAACAGAATGGTCTTTCAGAGAGGTTCAATAGGATAATTCTACAGTCTGTAAAAACTTTTTCACTACCCAGGTCTTCGAGGAATCCTTTGTGCAAGATCCTTACCGCCTCCATCTTGGTCCTAAATCAGATTCCAACACACCAAATTTGAGAATACCCTGATGAAATTTTCAAAGGTCGGAATATACCTCTGGCATTTTTTCATCCTATTGGCAATCCAGTTGTGGTTAATTCTGACTTGGAAAAATCTAAAATGGATCCTTGTTGAAATTGTTGTAAATTGATTGGGTTCAATGCAGATTGTTGAAATCTTCTCTGTGCCGCACTCTCTGGCTTCTTTTTTTTCATGGAAAAAATTGGCACATCTCAGTGAAATAACTCAAGAAATCTAAATCATATCATTGCTGAAAAAACCTAACCCTAACAATTCTCCAACCTAGAAAAGTCATTGTCTTTCTCTGAGACACTCTATGGCTTAATCATCCTTCTTTTCTTTTCTGCTATGCTAAACTGCTTGTCCTCCATCCTTTCTCTATCTCTCCCAACAAGTCTGCTCTCAACTGCCAGTCCTTGCTTTCTCTCATCAATTCTGCTCATATTCTTGTCCTTGCCTCATACTCACCTTGATCTCAAAAAGTTCTTCTTTAATATTGGCACTTTATGGTGATACTTCCTCAACTTGGTGAGAATTGAAGACCAATTTTTCCTTCCCAATCTCATTCTTTCTCAATTTTTATTAATTTTTTTTATTTCTGTTTATTGTGTTACCTCTTTTTCTCTCTTATCCATTCAGATCTCAGCTTTTCGTACTCTTAAAAATATTTTTATCTCAATCTTCTTGCAATCAGTCTCTAAATCTTCCATTGCATCTCTTCTATTTATTTGTATCATGTTTGCCTGATGATTTCTATTTTCAGTTTTCTGGTTTTGTCTTTAATCAATTTCTAGAAATCTGTTGTGGATCTGAATTCCTACAGAATGAATATGAATGATGGGAGAATTGTTGACTCCAAAAATGTGGAATTTCTGGAATATGTTTCTCCTGTTTCAGAAAATATTGTGGAAAATGAGCTTCTGGTAATCCAAGCAACAATTGAAAAGTTTTTTCAACATCCAATGGCACCAGTCAACAAACCTCACATCAAGGAGGAAGAATATCTTGAATCTAATTCCAACATTCCTGACAACAAAGATCATAATATTGATGAGGAAGATTGTGATCATTCCAATGCACTGCATAGGATATCTGTCTGGATCAGAAGTTCCAATGAGTTGTTGTACTGGGTTGTCTGAGAAGTCCTTGGACATGGCCATCCATCAAGAGGTCAGATTTGCCTTTCCAAGCAGATGAAACCACCTGGTGACTGCTTGGAAAAGTCTTGTTGGAATCTTATTGGGCAACCATGTCTGAGAAATGCTTGGAGAGGTTGGTCCCAGGACTCATTAGACCCGTTGGTCCAAGCAGATGATGACTAATCTGAAATTGCTGAAGGAGATGAACCAGTTTTTCAAATCCTTAGATTTTGGATGCTGAAATTCAAACCAATCAAATATTCTCATCTGAATGAAAATCTGCTGAGCTACCACAAAGCTATTTTGAGCAAGAATGCATTGGGATGGATCACTGCAATAGAAAATGAGCTGGAAAACATTGAGCTCCATCGATTTTTGTTAGATCAGCTTGAAAGTGTGCCAAAAGCAGTGGGCCACTAGGCTACAGCGCCAAAATAGTGTAGTGTAGCCTTTTTTTTTTTTTTGCTCCGCCAATGCTGTAGCATTAGCAGTGCTACAGGGCTGCTACAGCGCTTTCAGCAGCTATTTTCTGCTACAAAGCAGTGTAGCATAGCATAAAAATGCTTTTTTTGTGCTTGTTCCGTTAGTATCCATTTGAGAATGATTTCAACATAAATAGAACCCCAGAATTTATTCAAGTTTTTTCAATTGGGTTCCATTTATATCACAGTTTTCCTAAGGGACAGGAATTGCCCAATGAATATAGAAAAAGACTTATAATTTCAAAAAACAAGCAAAATTATCTCAGAAATATCAATTCATGGAGATTCGTATTCTTCCACTTGAAAATATGCCATAGACAACTGATTTCTTTTATGGATCCAAATGGCATGCATGTGGTTTCAAATGCAGAAAATAAGGTAATTGAATGGTTCAATGATGTATTATTCAAATCAAATCAAAACTACTTACCTGTATTTGGTGATGCTATTGTGGAAAAATTGGAACTGGAAGGCATACAGGTTGGCCCAGTCCAGAAAACCTCATAAATGAATACTTAAGTGCTGAAGACTCTGCATCCAAGGTTTCTAAAGTATCTCTGGCTATCATCTGCTATTGGTATCAGAAATTTGATTCATCTTCTTTTTTTGAAGAAGAAAAAGATTACTGGAGAGTTATGATTGAATGCTTAGGAATTATGATGAATGTGTGTGGAAAATATTCTTTAGAAATATTTTATGAAGAAGAGAATTATAAAAAGAGACAGATTTAAATCCTCAATGACTCAAAAATCATTGATTTTTTCTCCTTTCTCTTTATCTCAGTTATAAAGAATTTTTCAAGATAAATAATAAAAAAATCACAATATATACTGGGACTCAAAGGAGAGAATGGCCATTAAATTTTTTTAATTTGAGAGAAAGTTTCCAAAAAAAAGATTCAGATAGACTTTAAAATAGAAGGCAATTCATATTCTCCCATTTGTATCAATGGATTTGGGAAACCAATGATTTCATAGGTCTTTGTGCAGAGAAATATATCAAAATTCAGGAAAATCACTATGTTGAATGGCTCCCTTCCTTTTTTGAACATATTTTCTATGAAATGTCATTTCAATGATATTTTGAATTATATTGCTATGCTTCAGGATTCTTTGGGAAATAAATGACTATTATTCAACTCTTGATTTGTAGAATAAACCAATAACACCACCACTCCTTTTAAATGAATCTTTCCCTTTTCAATGATTGTTTTGAAATTTAGGAGAATTCATTTTCAAATTTACTTCATTCATTAAGATTTGAGAGGAAAGGGGTGATGGCTTTAAGAAGATTTTATTGGAGAAAGTAGAAATTAGACTTGCCATGAAAGAAATCAAGAAATCAATTAGATTTTTAATTACAGTACTTTTTTTTGGTCTTGAAGCAACCCCATTATCAGAAATAGTGGAAGATTGAGTAGGTAGCTTAATAGGGGGTGTCAAATATGACCAAATCTACCATTATGTAATTGACTGGTTTTGAAAAATCCACCATTTTTAAAACATGTTTTTTCTTCACCAATAAGCTCTTAGGACCCATTAATGAAGAAATAATTTTTTCAAAATTGACTGGTTTCTAATTGTGGATTTGTTATATTTGATACCCCCTAATATGAATGAGACATCTTCCTTTTTTTTTTTTTTTTTTTTTTTTCAAAAGTAGGAGAATATTTACAAACCATTGACCCAAGAAAATTAAAATTGAAACATAAAACATAAAAATACCTGGCCAAATTCAAAAACCATATATTTTTACACTTTTAACCACTGTGTAACTGGTAAAAATTATAAGGAAGTTGGATATGCACACAATGCCCGCAAATAAAACCCCTAGATGACCCACTTCATTTTATGTGAGTAATAAGAAGGTGTTGTTATGAACTACACAATTTTAGACTCAAGTTTTCACACTGAGACAATTTGTGTGAGTCTTAAGACCTATATCTCAAACAGAAAAAGTTACAAAAATTATGAAAAAAGTATGCCTGAAATTTTCTTGCATGGTTCAGGAAATACAGAACTCTGTGGCTTGAAGTTAAAATCCTGTACATAAATATTGAAATCTTTTGTGTATCTCCTTTAAACTGGTACTTTTTTTCTTGATTTCTTTGGAATGTTGAAAAGGGATAATTTATATCTTCATGGATTGACTGATCTATGCAATTTCATTTTTCCAGAAATTTGGAAAAATTTTGTTGACCAGTTATTCACCATGTTTTAATCTAGTATCCCTATGAGATTTATCTGTCAAGGGAGGCAATTGACACATGCATTTACATTTAGCTAGCTGTTACTTCAGATGTGGTTCAAGATGCTTGAAACTTGGGGGAAACAACTTTTTCTTCAATTTCACACTCAGTCTATTCTTTATTTCTATCCTCAAACATCAAGTTTATCAGAAAAACATCAAATTCATAACCTTCAAGACTCATCGGATCATCATTTAACTTTAAAAAATACATTCTCAATCAACAAAGCACTCATCACTACCCGCTTCAACCAACAGATTTAGTCAACTAGAACAACAAACTCAGGAGAAGTAAATTATAATTTGTTGAGGTGATTTCAAGGTACTTAGATCAAAATCATCAACTGTCTTTTGTCTGTTTTGACTCATCACTAAAAATTATTTTGTTCAGCTGGTCTCATTGTTTTAGTCTGTCATCTTTGTTGCTGTGTTTGTGTATCCTGGCTATTTGACGAGTAGTGTTGTTATCAAACCGTTAGTATTTTTGTATGATCTTGAACTATTTTAGTTTCTGTTTTATTTCGCTGTGCTTTTCATTGATTCATTTCTTTTTATCAATCCGATATATTTTTTACTACTACTGGCTAAAATATTAAAGATTTCTTCAATAAAGAGTCACGCATTAACATTCGTCACATATGAGGAAGACGTTTCATGACTTCTGTGGAGTCATACAAGAGGAATATGGACTCTTTAATTGAGGAAAAGTGCTTTTTTTTTAAAAAAAAACAAAAAGCATAAATTGCCGGAAACAAACGTGATCTTACCTCCAATTACTTCTGTGCTCCTAACAAAGTCATAAAATAAGAATAATTCACATTTGCGATGGTTCAGTTAGCTAGTTCCCAACACACAAATATCAAATTCCATGATTGAGATTTAGTGGGGATAGAGCCCTTTCAGTGAATTAGCATGTCCACATCTCGTCAGAAGCTCCCTTGAACTGGGATTGCTGGGAGGAATTGATTGTGGAGCTGCGAAAATTTGTTTTTTTCTTTTAAACAAAAAAAATTGAGCTCAACATCCACGTCAAACGGCAAGCGGATAATATATTTTTACTGATTATGATCCCCTCTAATCAAGTTTCAAAATCACTCGATTTATTTATACACTCTTTCTTCCTGCCAGATTCCTTCCTACAAGGACTCCCGTTGGTAAGCGGTTGCAGCTAGGAAGAAAGCCAGAAGTTCCTATATGTTTCTCAGGATCCAGCGTTCAATATCACAACGAGAACCCATTGAAAGTGGTGCGGAAAAGGCAGCAAAAGTGGCTGACTTGACATTATAAAAGAAGGACAACATTGAGATTGTGAAGAACAGGGGTATGAAAGAAGGACAACATTCCAAGGGTGATAAACAGAAAATTAGATGGCCATTGAAACTAGGCTGGCAAGGTGTGGATGGTTATTCTTTGCAATAGTACCTTCAGAGCTACAAATGAATACATGAGGAAAGAGAGAAGGGGAAGCAAGAAAGTAGAAGAAGACGTGTTTGGAAGGGAAAGAGGGTGATAAGAGTTGTTGGGAATGGGAAAAGAGGAGAAGATGACTTTTTTTTGTTCTTGTTTATGGAAAGGGAGAAGAAGAGTGTTGTTGTAATAAGGAAGAAGAAAGGACTCCATTAATCAAGGACAAAAAAACAAGGACAAAAAAACTATGAGTGTAATCAAAAACAAGCAGCAAACAGCGCGCCTTTGAAACTAGGCTTATAAGGTGTTGATGGTTCGCAACCAGGATATTACTTAAAATGGAACTATAGATGACAAGAAATACGGAGATAGAGGAAGTGAAAAGAAGCGGCTGAATGGGAGGAAGAAGTCGGAGGGAAGCTGTTAGTTTCTTCAATCGAAAGGAATCTATGGGTCTAGCATGTGTAAGGAAATCTGATAGGCGGAAAAGAGAAAGAGGAACTCACAGTGGATGGAAGTAGAGAAGGCATTCAGGTCGGGTCGTTCTCGGCGTCACAGAGGAACAAAAGGAATTCACGAAGGATATCCAGAAGATCGTAGGCGCCTGTGGGAAGCGGGGTGTTCCAGGCTTGAGGGGCAGGAGGGGGCGGGAGGGAGCTATGGTCAACATTTGACGCGCTCATTGGGGGGTTTTGGGCAGGAGTGGCGCCAGTTGGGCCAGTGGAGGGAGTTGGGCGGCGGCGGATTGCATTGCGCCGAACCACTTGTGATGGGGCTCCTGGGAGCACAACAAATTTAGGGTAGCGCCTTCCGGCCGATGGAAGCTCGGGTTCTGGGATTGAGGTGAGGGGAGCGGAAATAGAAGGGCGCGCAGCCTTGGCCCGCCGATGCCTGCGACGCCTAATATCCAAGATATCATTTTAGATAAATGATGCAAGAAGCGGGAAGGAGCAGTCTGGATTGGAGAAGGTCAGACAATTTGGACATACATGTCGAATTTGCCAACCATGGTAGGCGGCAACGAAGGACTATTCAGACGAGAGGAGAGAGGGAGGGGGTTCAATAATCAAGCCCAAGAAAGAGAGAGAAGAGGAGCGCAGAGGAAAGTCTGGATCTCTTACCCTTTCGGGAGCGAAGTGGGAGTGGTTTACGAGTTAACGGTGGAAGGAAAGCCAAAGGATGGGAGTAAGAGTGAAGGAGGGATGGAAGAGTGAAGGATGGTTGTAAGAGTGAAGGAAGTGGAGGGTGGAGAAGGATGAGAAGGACGAAGGAGAAGCACCTTAAATATCCAATAGGCCAATCCTCAGCACCTTCGTGGCAGCAGTGAGACGCGGCCAGCTGCCAGCTTCCCTTTGATGTCTTCCTTTGCTGCCATCCACCACTGCTGAGCGGGCTAAAGGCGGTGGTGTTGAAGAGGACTGTGTTGAACAAGAATGTTCAGCAGCAGCAGAGAGACGCGCTATGGGCATCAATGTCCCTTTGAGTGGGTTGCGGAACCAAACTTCCGAACTTTCAGCCTTGCTGAAAGACATCGTACGTTACATAGAATGCTCAGCACCCGCGTAGTCCTGTTCAATGGAGAGACACAACGGCCGTTGGGCTTCTTACATAGCCTCCGAGGCGAGCTTCAATCCCCTGCTCAGCTTATGATGAGCTGTGATCGGGGTTCTCAGAGAGAAGAATTGCCCACCCAGAGCATTTCTTGAAAGGTAGTAGATAGTCAGGATACTGGCGTGATTTTCCGCGGCGAGTTTCCGTTGAGATCATAAAAGCCTTCTTAACAGGAACTGGGCTGTTGCTCAATCGCATAAGCTGAGGTGATCAGGTGATACACGGTTTCTGGTCAGACTCTTCAAAGGAAGTCAACCCGCCTAGTCCTTTTGGTGAAGTTCTTTATGACTGCTCATAAGCCTGTGACCATAATAGTGTCTGCAGCTTTCCTGCCTGCAACAGCAGACACTTTTCACTACGTTGGATTTTTTTTTTTTGTTTCAGGTGTCTCCTGGGGAAACCTTACACCTTGCACAATACGTAGAGCGAATGAGAGAGAGAGCACGCTTTTACTTCCGGCGAAAGGCAGCAACGATCTGCATTTCCCTCCAACTCTTGTTACAAGCGGCAGATATTGATCAATTACTCAGTTCTTCTCAAGATAATTCACATGAGACGCGGCTTCCAAAAAGATAGGAGTCCACCCTATCTACACCGGTCTCCACTGGTTGCCATTCACACCTTGCGCCTACGTAGATTAACTGAAAGCTTGACCTTTTATTTCTCGACAATACGAAATCGGCTTACAAGTTTAGCTTGTCATATTTCCAGCTCCACACTCGGGCGCTGAATCTTGCCCAACAGTGGGTATTCTATTCTTTCGAGGTTACATGTAATTATAGCACAAATCTGAAGGCAATCCACACTCTCTGTCCTCGGTCATGAACGCGCCCAGTATTGATAACGTGACGGGTTGCTGGTATGGGAGATGTGCTTAAGAG
>SMGU01006239.1:0-19138 GCA_004348175.1 Puccinia novopanici
AATCAGGCTGCCTGGATGTGAATGCTCGACCAGTAGTGAGACCGTAAACGAGAAGTTACCTGTCAATGAGGCGTGAACTGTCAGTCATCTTGTACGTGTGAGTCTCATGAAGGCAAATGGACAAACCTTCGCCAACTAATAAAACCTGATCATTCTTGTTGACCATAGAGATACGTGGTTTGGTGAGGCTTTTGTTGGGTCGGTCAGCAGAGTCAGTCTGTGCTGGTTGTCCGTTTTCCTTTCTCGAGTGTGGTGGCCCTATCTCGTGATCTAGATTGACTTCGTGGTCAGGTGACCGCATCTCATTTCGTTGGAGAATGTTAGAAGACTGTTGCGCAGAGATATTTGCCTCGCTGGTGATAGGATTGGAGACGGTTTGATGGTGGGTTTTATGATGGCCATGAGCAGTTTGGGTTGAGTGTTCAGCTCGATTCTTTGTGCTCTGATGAGCTCTTGAATTGGTTTGTTTGTTGCTGTTTTTCTGTTTGAGTTTCTGTGCTCGTTGTTGCTGCTCTTGTGCTTTCAGCAGTGCTCTGCTGAGATTCGACTTCTTCTTGGCCATCTTTAGGCGGCTCAGCTCTGCTGCGCACGAGCCGGACACAAGCAGCGGGCAATACCTGCGCAGCAGAATGTGGATAGGCATATTCAAAATGGGACATATTGAATCCCATATGTCCCAAATTACACTCTTCAGCTGATTAAAAAAACTGCTCTCTCTACATGCACACTGCTGAAACTAATGGGTTGGTTGGGTGCAAGGCATGCAATGCCTTGTTGGATGCCACATCCAACTTGATATTGGATACCATGACCATTACAGTAATTCACAGTATTGTGCAGGGAGATGTATGAAACAATTTGCCCAACTATGCATCCAACGGTGGGCCAATACAGAGATATATGTATCTTAAAATTATCAATGTTAATGTAAAAGTCATTTACATGTGTGTATTCTTGAATGAACCCAAATCAAGATACAGTCAATCCCAAAAAGCTTGCGGGTTTGGCCTGGCTATTTTGTCCCAATTTTCTACTCTGCGCCACAAAATCCCGCACCTCACAGCCTGTACAGCTTGGTATGCAGGCTAAAGAAAGCTGATTTTCAGGTCAATTGGATTGATGGCCTTCCGCACCAGGTGCATGTTGGTTGGGGGGCAGACTGGGTCAAATTTGCTTGAGGAATTGGATGAGACAGGTGCCATCCTACAAATTCAAAAACAAGAAAGTTAGCTTTTTTGGGCTGTGTTGGCAAGGCCTGTATAGGCTGACAGGGTGAAAAAAAGGACAGTCCCAGTCCGCAAGCTTTTTGGGATTGGCTGTAACTACAGTTGCCTGCAGCAGCCTACTGTGCAGAGCTGCCCACACATTTTTGAGATAGGCTTACAGCAAGGTATGCTTCTGTCAAAACTAGGGTTGGTGGTGTCACTTAAAGTGTAGACCAGCAGGTGCCTTGATGGCCTCCCAAAGGTGTGTATGCCTTTGGCTGGTGCAATGGAGGCATGCCCAGGCAAGGGCTCCAAAGTGCTGATTTAAGCCTTAAATGATGTTTTTTAAGTTTTCTTTTTTTGTGTGATGACATATTTTTCACAAGGAGACAGGTACCTGGTTGGGTACCCCTGCAAAAATCACTTCCAGTGCTACTCAATATGGTCTTCATGCCCTGAAAGCCTGTCCAAAATAAGGTTCAGGAGGGTGTATGCTGTGGTGTCCCATATTTGTTACAATGCCAAAAGAACATGGCAGAGTTATTGTGAGCAGATGATTATGTGCACAAAACATTCTTTATAACAGGAGGAACTGTTATCATGGCTGGTCTAGGATATATACAATATTGACAGACAACAATTATATGGATAGGGAAGTATGGCTCAACTGGAAATGGAATGCAGGATGTGTCAAGGCGAGGTGACTTTGTGTCTCAACCAGGGATTGAAAAGAGGATGTACCAAGACTGGGAAAATTTGTCTCTCAACCCAAACCACTTTTCAGCCTGAAAACCTTGCACAATTTTTCAAGTTTCCTCCATTTTATAATTTGGCCCAAACCATTGAGACACAGCTCCCTTTTACTTCCATTTTCTTGAGGATGCCTGCTGGAAAGATATTCTGAGTACTCTGCCTTGATTTGAAGTGTGAATGACTCTAAAAATGACTTTCTGTTGACTCTTGATATTTTCTCTATGTGTAGTTAGATCAGTCCTGTGGAACCTATTTCACACCTTCAGCTCTTGGGGCTTGCTTTTTTTTCTCTTCTTTTTTTTCATGTACTGCTAAGTCTTCCCTAGACTAGCAGGTGGCAGACACAGGCCTTGGATAAGGTTGGGTGTGCAAGGGTTATTCTGGAGGGTGTTTCAGAGGGAAAAGCTGATGCACTCCAAAAGGAAAATAGGGTTTGGTAATTTTTTGCAGTGGGGGAATTAATTGGGGAAATACAAAGCAGAGAGAAGAAATGAATGGCTATTGGGGGGGGGGGTTAAATTGTGGGTGTGGGTGTGGGAATTTTATATCTAGCTAAAAAAGTGATTGTTAGGTGACAGTAACTTTGCCATCAGCCTAGTGTTTACACCTGATGTGCAGGGTTAAGAGACTTACTTAGAGATTTCTACCCCTGCACACAACCATTGGGGATTTCATCTTGAATAAGTCTCTACTTGTTGACTTGATGGCTTCATTTTTTTGTCATGGAAAAGTTAATCTAATAGAAAGTCCAATGTTTCTTTTTCTTTTTCTTTTTCTTTTTCTTTTTCTTTTTCTTTTTCTTTTTCTTTTTCTTTTTCTTTTTCTTTTTCTTTTTCTTTTTCTTTTTCTTTTTCTTTTTCTTCTTTGCTAATGTCCTCTACAGGTAACCTCTGATTGTTTGGGCACTCTTTAGGGAAATTAGGGCCTCTGAAAAGAAGCAAGGTACTATCCTCCAGTGGCCCATGGTTGAGATATCTAGGTAGTTATAGACTCCTTAAGTTTTGGTTGATTCAGGGTATTGCCACCACAGAGGCATACCCTGAAAGCATATCTGAGCCCCCAAAAATGCCATGATCGCCCACATGCCATTCCACCAGTGGCACCTCTTTTTCAGATGACAAAAGCAGTGCACTGTGGAACTCAACAAGGGGAGATATAATAATAGAGAAATAGCCTGGCCTGTTTTAGATTTAGATTTATTGGCAATTGTGTCAGCGTTTGAATAATGTAGGGCTTGGTTAATGGGTATTACTGAACCAGTTACAGCCAAGCCAAGAAAGCTTGTGGTTTTGGCCGCTGGCTTTTTTGTCAGAAACTTGGCTTTAGACCCCTCCAGATCCAAGCCACATACCTGTGCAGCCAGGATGTACAGGCCGCGACTGGATTTCCAGCACCCGGACAAGCGGCTCCGGGCCTGCTCAGAGCGGGTGACCGCAGCTGGGGTTAGGCCACTGGGTCTAATTTGGCCCCATGATTTGTTTGGTGTGGGTCTCAAGACCTGAAAATTCCAAACAAAAAAGGTAGCACTTTTGTGCCAAACGTTTTCCTGTATTACAGGAAGTGTGGCTGAGGTCTGAGGTGGCTTAAGTCCCAGTTTTTTTTGGCAAAAACTACCACCTCCCAACCGCAAGCTTTTTCGGCTTGGCTGTAATGTTTTCTCTGATCATTCTAATTTACAGTACTTTAAGGTGGCTAAATATTTGACTCCAAAACAAGTGAAATGGGCTTGTTTTGTTGATTCCTTCAAAATGCATATATTTCATAAAGCAGGGCAAAACAACCCCGCTGATGGCCCAAGTTGGCAAGAGGATTATGTGTGAAATAGGAAGCCAATACATGAAAACAAGTTAATACAAAATAAGCTTGTTTTTCAAGCAGTAATTAAGCAACACCCCAACTCTATTCATGATTTGCTCTTTCAGAAGCCAAGGGGTTGGACCTGTTGAACTACTTCAACAGGTCATACTCAAGCAGGGATCAAGAAGAATCAACTCGTGAGGATAATGATGGAGTGCTTTGGTATTAAGACAGAGTGTATATACCAGATTCATTGAGGATTAAGCTGTTAGAAATGTATCATGATTCTCCAGCAATGGGTCACCCAGGAGTGGGACACACTCTTTCACTTATTTCTCAGTCATTTGGATGGAATAAAATTTGTGAGTTTTTAGTCAATTATGTGTGATCCTGTGACTCATTCTAGAGAGTGAAAGCACAACAAGAATTTAAACAATTTGAATTGATTCCCATAGTGGCAACAGAAAAGCTGTGGGGAACAATATCCCTGCTTCAATATTTTGACAGAAACTTCAGGAAGGAAGGACATGGATGACTTTTTTGCTGAAATTAAGAAGATACAGGAAACAGCTACTGAGTTTCTGACACAAACAAGGGTATGTCAAGCTAAATATTATAACAAAAATAAGCAGCAGGAATCAACATACAAGGTAGGAGAAGATGTTTTATTACTTCAAAAATTCATTCTATCACAACATATCAATTCAATATTGGATTACAGATGGTTAGGACTATTTAAGGTAGTGAAAATGGCAGGGAATAATGCAATTGAGCTCAATATACAACAAGAATACCCAAAAAATACATCCTGTTTTTAACATATCACTGATTACCAAATAGTTTGCTGCCCAAAGGAAAACATGGATATTAAGATAATAAACATATTTTTGATTGGACTCAGTTGAAGGCAGTCGAAGATGTCAAGCCAATAACAAAATTGTGAAATCAAATTTTATTGACATGGAAAAATTTGATGATGGCTGAGGATAAGTGGTTAGCAGAGGAACATATCCCAGCTAACTTGCAATCTTACTTTGAAAATTTTAGGAAAACACATGGAAACATCTGGGAAATATTTATCCACCAAAACTTCAGACACTTTCACACCAAAAATAGGACATTAGGGGAAAGCTCCTCCTTTGGAGGTTGCACTTTGCACGAGTGACTAGTGATTTGCGCCGGTCCCTGGCCTCCAAATGAGTGGGCTTGAGTTAAGCTAGCCCGGTGATTGGATGTGTGTGCAGTCAGAACTACAAGAGTTATTCCAGATCAACAACCAAAAACAGTTCATGCAAAAACCAAGCAAGCAAACCATCCAAAGGCAAGCCAAACCCCACCAAAAATCATGTCATGCCACACCAGGATCCCATTGGATACAGAATGTATAGCAATCAAGAATCCTGTCATAGTTTGCAGCTTGAAAGCGATTGGTCCATGGGTCACAACAGTTCTCAGCCCCTAACCCACCTTTATCACAAGCTATTTGGAGATTTTTATTATTCTATCAATGGTAATACTGCACCAAATCAATTGCGACTGGGAATGCAAAACACTGTTTTTTTTTTGTCTCCAGCGGAGGAAGGAGGTAATGGCTTCAGTATCCTAACACCTTTTGTTGCTGATGGTGCCCAGTTTTTATCGCCACAACTGATGTCTCAACTTTTCTCTTAAATCTTGCTTTACTACGTGCGTTGGTTGGATTGTTGTGTTTTTCTATATGCTGCAATACTTCAAAAATATCATTTGTACCATGCTACAACTCCTTGTAATTGCTGCAATATATACAAGAACATCGCATCATAGTCATACAAAATAATGATGCACAATGAAGTACCAGTTGTGGACATGGACAGGATTGATATCTTCAAGGCTGACAGGCAGGGATGTCAATTATATACTTTAATCATTTCATGTCATCCAATTATCAACTGGTTGAGTACAGCCCAGATTACTTAGGATGAACTCAACCAAGTTTGTTTTTGCAGCAGTGACCAGATAATAAAATCAAGTGATGACCAGGGCAAAAGTATTGGCGCTTGTATACCACGTGCCAAAATAAAGTGAACGGGTCACATAGTACTTTTGATGGCACTTGAATATGTTCTCAAATGGGATGTTGTGAGTTTGTTGTATTCATTTTGTTGAAAACAAACGAAAAAACCTTGAATCCATACCAAGTTTTTCGAGTGTGACAAGCTGCCATCGCAAGCCAAGGGTTGAGGTTCTGTTGCCACACAGATAATAGTTTAAATTGAATGAAGATGGTGCGGGGCATGACTCTGACTACCTAGGGCTCTTTGCAGAGGTATGTAGGTATAGATGTCATCCGAGCAAGCAGCCCAGGCGCAGAAGTGCCCACATTTGAGAGGGTGTGCAGGACGATCGTGTCCGAGACTTCAGACAAACCCGCCCAAACAAGGCCAAGATAAAGAGCAGAAGAAGAAAAGAGTTGTTGCTTGAATGATTGCGAGGGGTCGATGGGAGTATATTTATGTACAGATGGCCGCAGTGGGCCCAGGTCATCACACACAACTACCGGTCGTGTCGAACATGGCCGAGGGGCAGGATTCAGATGGCGATAGAGGCATAGACATAAACAAGCACAGCGTGAATCAACATGTGTGGCCTTCTCCGCGGCCACGCAAGCGGAAGAATCGAAAGGCCCTGCAGCCCGACGAAATGAGTTTATCGGGAAAAAGAAGTGTGAGGCCATGTCTGACGCGGACTCTCCGACAGACGGACCGGCGCACCGTCCGCGGCATCGAACCCGCCCTTGTAAAAACCCCTTCTACGATAGACATTGAACAAATATTGAGATGTCCCTTTCATGGCCGCTCAACAGCTAGCCTGCACCTGTCGACATGCGCGGGGCTGAGACAAACGCCCTCGGTCCCTCGTCAATCCAGCCAAGTGTCATCCTTTGGCCATCGGGGCTGCGCTTCTCTCTCCGCACATCAAACTTGCATCTTGTTCTTTGGGCTGATATCCCCGTCTTGTCATCGCGATCAACATCATGTGTGCAAGTTTATAAGATTAGGGATAATCGAAAAATGCTGGCGGGTGGCTTCCCCTCCTTCCTCTGTTAAGTCGTTACAAAAACCCCCATCGGTTTCCTCCATTTCCATCTCCAAGACCATCTCTGATATATCGGCAACCCATTCCGCTTGAGCTGCTTTTCAAAAGAAGGTTTCCTCCATAAACCGAACCACAGAATCCCTCTTCCCCCTTACTTGCTTTTATTTCATTTTTATTTTTTTCAAAAAAAAACTATAGCTGAATCGATTGGTGCTACCCACCCAACCGCGACAGAAAAGATGTGGGGGAAAGGAGACAAAGGAGGCGATCGAAAGGGGAAGAGAGGAGGCGACGAGACGAGCAAGAAAGGATCAGAAGGGACGGGTATGGGAGAGGCAGACAGAATATTCGAGAGTATATTTGGGGGAGGAGGAAAGCGGGAGAATAAAGAATCGCGGAAGGCGGGGCAGTTTGGGGATGCGATGGAGGAGTTTGGAGATGCGATGGAGGAGATGGAGGGGATGTTTGGGGGGCTGGATATGCAGGGAGGTCGGGCGCTCGTGCCGCGCCCACCTCCTCCCGATACCGTCAAGCCACTTGAGCTGAGCCTCGAGGAGCTCTTCATGGGCGCCGTCAAACCCTTCACGGTGCTCCGGAAAGCCAGCAACGGCCTCCTCGACCATTTCACCCTCAACATCTCCGTCAAGCCCGGTTGGAAGGCTGGGTAAGCTTGGCCAAGCGCATCTCTCTACCTGCCTCGGTTTGCCCTCTTAGTTCCTCTCCGCAGAGCCAAAACTAACGATGACTTTCTGTTCTTGACGATGTGTAACAAGGACGAAGATCCGATACGAGGGGTTGGGGGACGACGACGGGGAAGGAAGGGCGGGAGATCTGGTGCTAGTGGTGGTGGAGAAGAAGCACTCGCGGTTCAGAAGGGAAGGAGACGACCTGGTGTACACGCACGCGATAAGTTTGCGGGAGGCATTAGCGGGGCCGGAGCCGGCGCACGACGTGAACCGGGGCCTGCGGCACCTGGACGGCCGCAGGGTCGTCTTCAAGCTGCCGCTCATCCTCCCCGCCGGCGGCAAACCCATTCCCCCCGGCCTCCAGCTCAGAATCCCTCGCCTCGGAATGCCCATCACTAGACATCTTCCCCTTAAATCCGCCGGCGATCTCAGGATCCTCATCGCCGTCGAATTCCCTCCCTGGTTGGATGCCGATCAAATCCGTGCCGCCCGTCTACTCTAGTAATCTTCCTCTCCTCCACTTATCCCCCAGCCAGCCTTGTCCCGTTTTTCCTATCGAAACCCCTGCAGCCAAGCTCAACAAGTCAAGATTAAACTCCTAGATTCTACCGATATTCACCTTCTAGGTTACTCTCTCTTTTCTTCTTCACCATCAAAACTCCTTCATGTAGCACCATAGCTATGTGTTCAAGTGCTAGGCAGGAAAGTCTAACAAGATATGAGATTGTCACCGGTCACCTTTCCTATGTACCTCTGTTTTTTTTCTTTTCTTCACGGCTTGATTTCCTTCTTGTAATATCATCAACGCGTGTTGACTATGGGACGTCCAAAGGGACCGGTGTCATGTACCAATAGGTACCCGAGTTCTATGGCGTACAAATAGCCTCAAAGTAACAGTAATACTGACAAGAGATTGCAGATTGAAATCTGATGGGGCTATCCTTGGGCGCCTGGATACAGGAGGCTGGAGGAGGTTGAGGGGGAAAGGTATAGGTATACATGCATGCTACTATGACTCGGGATGAGGATAAAAACAGCAAACCATTCCGAAAAATCGAGACAAGTGAGACAGAGGCGGCAAAAACCTATTGGTCAGCACCACAAGTGTGGACCTTGGTGGGCGAAGACCCTGACTTCTGGGCATTCAAGCCATCAATTAAGGCACAGGCCTGGCAGAGTAACTGACTAGCCAAGGAGCCGCATCTGAGACACGATTCTAAACCACGCAAGGAAAAAACAAAGATCATCAGTCTAGGACAAATTAAAATGGGGGAAGGATAATTTACGTTGGGTTGGACGCTTGACATTGGTTTTGACCGCACTGGCCATCGATTCTCCGCTGTAGATTATGTCCAGGATGGCTGAAGGCCGCAGCCGTTCCAGGTCTTTCACCAATGCTCGGGCGTGTCCTCGATACGCTTCGGGTGAATAGGTACATTCCGTCGAAAAGTAATCCAACTTTTTAAAATCTTGAGGTTTCAAAGGAACGGTAATGAATGATTAACCAAGAAAAAAGGGGCTATCTTGAGAACAATCCTGGCGTGTGGAAAATCTGGCGGAGCGGAACCTACAAGCATACATCACGATTTCTTTCTCGTATGCGTATTTGAAGGGTTTGCTGCGCTTGACGGGAATCCCAGAAGAGCCAGAAGTGGTACCGCCGGTGGTGATTTCAGTACAGCGTTCCAATCGAGCAATATCGCCACGTAAGACTACATCACCGCATCAACTTGAAAAATAAGAAGAAGAAAAAAAAGCAAGGGGCTTATGATCAAGGGGATTTTGCAAGTACACACCATTCATTAGGACGGTCTCAGCTATATCGTCAGCATTATGGCCAGTGACAATATGATCGACTTTAAGCAGATCGGCGCCCTTATCTAAGGCCTGTCGCCTGAACACGCCGCAAAAGGTACCTGCAAAAGACTCCCAAGATACCCCATATGAAAAAATTGATCGACTTGATAGAGACCGAATGCTTGTCAGGCCGAACTGCAGTCTACTCCGAGCCCTTGAGTGTGTGTGTGTGTGGGAGGGTGGGTGCAAGCCTTAGGGCGATACACTCACAGTTGCTCTTTCTGCCTACATTATCTACCACTTTATCCATCGTCCAGCCTTGATATAGTTCGTCGTATGACAGCACCTTGAGTGGAAGTGAGTACTGGCTCGAGTTTCTTTTGACTGTCTGCATGTTTTTTTTGTAGAGGAATACACAATGCCGATTTAATTTACTTTTTTTCAAGAGGCACAGCACTTGAGATGAGCGCACCTCTAACGAGTCGTCTCGATATCCTTTGATGCCTTCGTCGATGGAAAGCAGGTATAAATCCAAGCCGTAATTGTAACGTTCATTAAGAGTGGTCATGACATGGGCCAAGACGGTAGAATCTGAATGAGAGAAGAGCCTGGGTTGAGTGAGGAGGAAGCGCCGGACGAGACGAGAGTATGGGGCATACCTTTCCTACCACTGGCGGCGATGGCGACCTTTTCGCCCTTCTTGAACATCATGCCGGGTGTTGTGTCATGGTCGTGGGCCGGCATCTTCTCCTCGGTTCGGCGCCTCTCCTGATTGGCTAGTCCTAGTATGGTGTGGTGTATTTCGGTTTCAAAGACAAGATAGAAACATTCTCGACAGATTGCCTGGCCTGTCTTGGGTCGCTTGAGGATGGCTCTTCGTGGTTGCTTGGGTGTGTCTTGGGAAGATAAGCTGGTGGAGCAGAGTGTGCATGGTGCCATTTTTATTTTTATTTTTTAAATTTTTTTTTTCAGCAGTGAAATACGCTGCGGATTGGCTTCTGGAGGGGGTCTAGTTCTAAGCCCCTGAGCCCCTGAGCCCCCCACAGTTACTGTCAGCCGCGAAGACCACTGAAGCAGTCAACTCCCATGGAGCAAGAAGACCCACAGTTCTCCCCACGCCCAATAGTCTTCATCACTGGTCTGTACGCTTCCTTCCTATCCGTCGTGCTCACTGGAAACTGATTCAGCTGACCTATCCAATGCTCATCCAGGCGCTACCGGTGCGGTGGGGTACGGGATTTGCTTGAGACTGCTGTATCAGTTATCTCAGCCCTTCCAGGCCGATCTATCGTCGCCATACCATTTCGAACCAAAGAGAGAGAGGGGAGAGAATAACCATGGGCATGAGCAAGATCACCAATCCATCTATGCCACACCGAACGGCTTGACATTGTTGATCGGATGTCGGAGTGAAAACAAATGTCGAAGGACGCAGCTCGAGCTGGAGCAGGGCCTACGAAGACTGATCGAAAAAGAGGGGAGTGAAGAGAAGGAGGAACTCATGTTCAGCTACATCGACCGCCAATCCGGTCAGGTTGAGACCATGAGCTTCTACGAATATCGATCCCGTTGGCTCGACCGTCTGTCCATCCAATGGGTTCCCTTGGACCTTCACCGTGCCCAGTCAGTCCTCGAAGCCGTCAAAATCGTCAGCCATCGTTACGGATATCTCACGCATCTCCTATTGAATGCCGGTGGTGGCCCATTCGTAGGAATTAACTGGCTCGGGCTTCTCAAGGCCTCCCTCCGTAACTTTCTGAACGCACTCACGTAGGTGATTAGAGTGTCTCTATGGCTGTGAGTAACAGCGGCGAAAATAGGAAAGAAATCCAACTAACTAAACCTACACTCTGTCGGCTCTGCGGGTTGAGGCATGATTAAATAATAGATATCCGGATTACTTGGTTCAAGCCACACAGGCGCAAGAGACGGTGGACGGGATTCCGGAAACGTGGCAATTGAATGTCTTGAGCCATTACATGCTGGCCAAGGAATCGTTACCATTACTGGCCAAAGGCTCGGAGCGAACGTCGAGCCGGACAAGGATGATCTGGACAGGCTCGCTCGACGGCCAAGAACATTTCTTGGATCGAAAGGACCTCGAATGCTTTCATTCCACCGCCCATGCTTACCAAAGTACCAAGTATCAATCCGAGCTCGTCGGCCAAGGCTTCCAAGATACCATCACCCAACACGGCCTGGACTCTTCCGTCATCAGTCTCGTCGCTCATCCTGGCGTCGTTGCTGGAAACATGTTTCTGTCTGTGTTATCTTCTGGAACAAAAAAAAAAAGAAAAGAAAAAAAAAAAAAAAAAAGCGATAAATCCTGAGCATTTCACTGACTCCATTCCCATCGAATGACACTTTCCACAGACCCATCATAGGAGTTCTCATGGACACCATGATGAGATGGGTGTTCTACTTTGCCCGACTAGTCCTAGGTTCGCCGCACCATTTGATCGACGGCTATCTAGCCGGACTGGTATGGACCAAGTTATGCTTGACGGGCGACCCGATTGAGGCTCAGCAATCGGGAGGAAAGGGTGATGCACAGGGGCCGCTCGACAAAGCCGGCAAGTCAAGAAGCTCAAACAGTCGCTATCTGAGGTTGGCGCCAGTGCGACCGTTTGGGACGCCCATATGTCGTCCAGGAGGTGTGCCTGACCTCGGATCAGCAGGCTGACCAGCGCCTCGTCGACCAACGCTTGGTGATCGATCATTGCGATCGAAAGGCTGACGCATTGATGCGTCTATGGTCATCTTCCGCATCCAGCTGATCTGCACTTGTAGTCTCCCCCATCGACATATTCATCATCTAGACCCTTTTTTATTAGCCCCACGCGTGTCAGTGTGCCTCTAGAACATCATGACAGGAAAGCGATTCTATGTGAGGCTGTAACTTGTTAACCCGTCGCTCTTTCCCTCTCCTTCCTGAACAACATGCTCGTTTCCATTCCGCCTGCATCGTTGTTATGCACCAGTAATTCGCAGCGTCGTGACTTGCAAAGTATTCCACCTGTGGATAAAGCATGGCGCCAGTGGATGAGATCTGCTTCGTTTGCGGGGGGTCTCCTCCCCCGTGCGGCTCATTGACGCGTCAATATTTGAGGGGAATCAATCTCCATTCTCGCCCATTCTTCCCTGCTAGCTTCATTCATATACATGTTGCATGATCATCTCACTACGGCTTGCTTGTAATTATGTATCCCATGCCAGTGCACGCAAGCGATCTCTGTGGGCCATATCCCAGACCCGAGCACTCCCAGCGGCCATAGCAAGTCGTTCATGATGTTGGGTACATGTACCATCAATATATTATATCAGAGTAAGGCTGCCGTGGACTCCGCGTCCTTTTGCCCGAAAGGATCCCATCCCATGGACGCCCTTGCGAGTAATTGGCCACGGTCATTTCTTGAGGGCCAGGGGCTCAGCTGAGACGACCCCTGCAGGCTTATCCGCAACAGATCATGCTGCTCTCCTGCGCCTCAGTGATCTCGTCCCGGATGGGGTGTATCAACTCGTACACCGTGGACGCTGGCACGCCGCTTCGAGACGCACTTGTCTTTTTTCTTTTGTCGTGTCATGTCAAGAGCGGGTCATTCATTGTTCTTCCACGGCGGTAGCCAGAAGGCATGTCATGCAACTCACTCACTGTGGTGCTCCTGAAGAAGACATCGTCTGGAGTCTGTGGTCGCATACGTGAGCATAATGTCCACTCAACTCGCCGTTTCCCTCGTTCCCTAAAAGCGGACTGAGGAATCAGGCCCTCCAGCGGGTCTGCCCCCTTCCCCAGAAACAAAAACAACGCATTCAAGCTATGTACTTACTACTTGAGGCTGGAGATCGGGCAGAAAGGTTTGACTAGGTTTGGCGGCCATCGGCTTCCTTCCAATGTCCATTCCATCCCGCCGTGTGATCTGGCAGATTGAGTGCATACTTTCGTTACTTGAAGAGGGTTGGCAACTAGCCATCATGGCCACAAAAAACTGCATTCGCTATCATGGCTGCGAAGAAGCAATTTGTTCCGGATTTGTTCCGGTGCAACCAAGCTGCCCTATGCCTCAAGTCAGGGGAATGGGCATGAGGTGAGGCCTGGAGATAACTTAATATAAGTAATTCAGGCCATACACTCAGTAGAGATTCAACTCTCTGATGAGGACAAAGGGGCCATTGTTATCATTGTGGAGTATCACAACAGTAATCATGGAATTTCAATGGATGTTACTGAATGTCACCTGATATGTATTCCCCTTACTTTTGGCATGGTGACATACTATGGCTCTACAAGCATGGTGTTCCAAATCCCTGACTTGAAAAATTTAAAACTTTTTTTTGGTGCATGCCAGAAACTTTTGAATGATATTTATGGAT
This sequence comes from Puccinia novopanici, assembly GCA_004348175.1. Taxonomy (NCBI): domain Eukaryota; kingdom Fungi; phylum Basidiomycota; class Pucciniomycetes; order Pucciniales; family Pucciniaceae; genus Puccinia; species Puccinia novopanici. Next base: position 13,685 of record SMGU01006239.1, read on the forward strand.
TCTACACAACCATTAGAGTCCAAAAATGTGTATTATAAAGCTTGTGGGTGCATCTGTTATTTTTTTTGCAGGCAAGGTGTAGTTGAGGCTACATGAAGTGCACTGTAGCACTTGATACAATTAAACCTAACCTGGTGATAAATAAGATTGTGAACCCTCATCCTCCTCAATCCTGCTTCCCAGGTAGGTTACTCCTTGCAAGTGTTGATGCGCCACAGACTGGCTGTAGCTCCACAGAGGTGGTGACCACATTAGCCCAGTTCAAAATGTGGTTTTTGGGCTGCTGAGAGCACCTCCACCACAAGGGCTAAACCAGGTTGCTATCTCCCATTTAGCACCCCAAACCCTGAAACCACCCTGCACTGAGGGTGCTATCAAGGTTGCTATTTGTCCTGGGTTCCAGTTTGAGTCGGATGCAGACTCCACATCTGGAGCTCCACTCCCTCCTGTGAAATCAACAAAACTTGTGAAATTATTGGGTTGTTCTTGTAAAAAATCAACCACATCTATCCTTCACCCCCAAATCCATCCCCCTTGCACAGTATATATATCTATATCACTTGAATTCATTTCATATCCACCCTACACTCACCCAATGGCTTCCAAAACATCAGAAAATGTGTCTAACCTGGACAATTAAGGATTGAAAAATGCCAAAGAAGAGGAATATGAAGGCATGCCTCTCTCAGATTCCAAGCATATTTTTTATTTTTTTGTAGTGTTCTAATATTGGTTCTCTCTCTCCAGATTGATTGCAAACCCCTGATCAGTCAAAAATCAAGAGCTCCAACCCACACCAGCAGAATTCCTCCAAACCAGAAGATGTCCTCCACTGCAACACCTGGCTTGAAATCACACAACATCCAATAGTTGGCACAAATCAAACCGGCAATGGCTTCTGGAATTGTGTAACCAAGAAGTACAACCAAAGCAGACCTGCCACCACACAAACTACAAAGGGCCTCAAGAGACAGTGGGGCTCCAAGTTGTCCTAAAAAAATTCAGTGGATGTGTCAAACAGATCAATGAAAAAAATCAGAGTGGTGCCACCAATGAAGATTGCGGCTCACCTATGCACTGCAATTTTACTCTGACCTGTACAAGAATGTTTTCCCTCACTTGAATTGCTACAATGTACTTGTTAACACTCCAAAGTGGAATGAACATATTTTCCTCTTGGATCAGCAGAAGGCTAAATTGAACAATCAGAAGAGACCACATGCTCCCAGTGCTTCAAGAAAACTACCAGCATCAACTCATTCAACCCAGAAACTAATTTCTGAGCCACCAAGCAAGATTGATTCTGTGACAGAGGATTCTTCTCAAACCAAACCAAATCAACCAACAGGAAACAAGAAGACACAAATTATTACACCAAAAAGAAGTATGGCAAGAATACCTAGCAAAGGCTCAAGCTGCCATGGTAAAACAAACCAAAAAGTAGAATGAAATTCTGGCCTCTCAAAGCAACTGAATTCAGTTTTTGGCTGAAGATTCTCAATCAATGGTCAAAGACTTGTTTATGAGCAAAGATCACTCAAACATGGACAAACATACTCAAATTTGCTATCAGTTAAAAAAAATTGTTGAATGTTAAAACATTGATTAGTTATTGTTGTTGCTCTCACATTTCCTTACTACCAAATGCTTCTGATAAAATATTGTTTCTCATGTTCTCTGATTTTATTCTTTCTTTTTTTACTTGTTTAAGCTTTTTGCTGACAAAGTACTTGTGAGCTACCTTGATGCCAGGAATAGTATTCCTCTAGCTACAAGGGCCACAAAAAATCCTAGAAAAATAATAACAAGGTTTATTTTGAGTTTTGGGATGTAAAGGAATAATGGCCAAAGGCCAAAGAAGACAGAAAAGAGTTGAGCTGAAAATCAAGAGCAGAGTATGCTCTGGGACTTGAATCAACAGAGAGAGGGACTCGAATAGAGCATGTCTCAGTGTTATGGGCTCGGAAACAAGTGGGGATGTATTTCTGATGGGGACAAGAAGAAATAAAACCTGGGAAAGGGGCCTGATTTGAGGGCCTAATATGCAAAAGAAAAGAAAAGAAAAGAAAAGAAAAGAAAAGAAAAGAAAAGAAAAGAAAAGAAAAGAAAAGAAAAGAAAAGAAAAGAAGGAAATGGAAAAAGAAAGGAGGAAGCCCTCATTTGGGCATGGTCAAAATTCTAACAGGATGGTTATAATAATTTTTATAATCTTTTGGGGATTTTATAATAAAAGAAAAGCACCAAAAAATGGACACAAATAGGAAAAAACACAGAGGGGCCTGCCAGCAGGGGTGTTGAAGGTGACCTCTGGAGTCAAGACCTGGTTAAAAGGGGTATTTTGAAAAACTGGGGCTTGTATAACAGTTTTTTTTAAGTGCCCAGGGGATAATGAAGGATTAAAGGCAGCATGAATGATGATATATAATAATTCATGCAGGAATAATCCTTGCACAAAAGAGACAGGGGAATTGAAGAGATGGTTGGAGGGGCTTTTGTGAAAAATAGAGAAAGGGAAGGGACTCACTGATGAAGCTTATAAGGCTGGGAACTGGTTGGTGGCAACTGGTGGCAATTACTGAATAAGCTGTAGGCTGGAATGAGCTGGGGAATCCTCACAAGGGGAGGAAGGGGAGCTCTTTTAAGGATGTTCTGAAGCTTTTGGGAAGAATTCAGAGTCCCCCCAAAGTTTCTGGACTTGTTACATCACTCTCTGCACTGTAATTAGTCAGTATTGAGACTCAATAGTGGCTAAATGGAGTCATGTGGTGAGTCACATGCTGTGGCCTATCACACAATTTGGATTTCTAGAGCCATTCTGGGGCCTTTGGGAAAAATTCAGAGACAATTCAGATTGTTTGAAATTATTAAATTATTCTCTTGGCTGTAACTAGTCAGTATCAGGATTCAATAGAGGTTGAATAGTGTCATGTGGTACCTCACATGCTGTGGCTTGTCACACAATGTGGCCAATTTTACTAGGTGGCTTGTAACTAATCTGGTTCATTGCTATGGAACCATTTGGGCACTTCCAAGTTCCCATATCTGATGCTTACACTAGTATAATATTTATATTTGTGCTATATTGTGGCACATTTTGTACACATAGAAACATGTGGTGATTCTGTGGAAGATACTACAAGTTTCTATGTTTCTTCATTTTGTTTCTAAATGTCTTTCACAGGCTTTTGTAATTTTATTTCTTTGTTGTGACATTCCTGTCTTTCTAATTATTTTTGTTAAAGTAGTTATTTCTTGTTATTATAAAGTAGGTGAAGGGTCAGTCCTATATATTATCAACCACAGAGGTAATATCACCATACCTGACATTTCCCAAGTAGTTACAATGAAATTAATTACATAATTCATCTTGTTAAATTATGTAATAAGTTGTTAAAATACTTTATAAGTTGTTAAAATATTAAAATTAAATATTATATTACTTTTACTATACTTTATCAGAATAAAAACAGTACAATTGATACAATATAAGTACCACAATAAGTCATTTACATAACAATAACCTTACTTGAACCTTATTGATACATAAAACCTTGATTATAACTTTTTACAATAGGTTTTTTCCTAGTTTTGTCTGACCTCAAAAATTTTTGTTTAGTTTTGCCAGGTTTTGTTCTGTCTATGCATATTTTGTCCTTTTATTTTATCCTTTATTTTACCTTTATTTTATTATTATATTTATCCATAAAATATAACATAAAATAACTTAACTTACAAAATATGTGCCTTAATTATTTTTATAAATAATTATAATTGATAACAATTAATTATTTAAAGCATAAACAGCTCATTGATCTGCATCTTATAATGATGCGCCAACAGGAAGGAGATAACAAGTTGTTATCAAATTTATTACCATCAAATGATGTGTATTAATTAAAAGTTAATTAAAATCATGAATTTGAGTGCTGCCTGGAAGGAGATAACAATGTTTTATCAACCTTAACAGCATCATTTCATGTTTACTTTAATTTAAAGCAAATTACCAGAATTGATCTGTTAATATTAACCTTGCAATGATCCAAGGGAATAACATTGTTTGATCTTCATTCGAGTGCGCCTCAGAGGTCTCACAAGGAAGATCTTGGGCGCTTCTGAGTGCCATGTTAGAATATTTAAGCACCAGCTTCCTCTGGTAATTTTCCACAGCCTCACAGTCACTCAGAAAAGCGCATTCAGCCCACAGATACTATTATAACTATCATCCAGACAGATTATAAATTATCCCAGCAGCCTTATATAGTGTTCTTGCCACTGGATCACACCTCCACCATCATCCACACTATTTATTTTCTGCCCTGAATCAACCTGTAGTGACTTTTATAAGTCTTGAAGTGCATCTGAACCACTACTCTCATTTTTTAGTTGCACTCCAACCCTTATAAAGGCCCAAACCACATAAGTACTAGTTACTTAAAAACATTATAATATTCCCTGGCTGTCCCAGAAGGGAGAATCCACATATACTTACGGGATTTCCCTCCCTATAAGGTTGAGAAGAGCTTTGCAAGATTTAAATACTTGAAGCTAATTATCATTAATAATTATTATGTATAGGAATTAACCCTTCAACTTACCAAACTACCACAAAAATCAATCACTCATAGCACAACCAGTGCTCATACACACCTTGTTAGTGGCATAGAGGCTGACATATATGGTTATGTGTGTAGTGAGTGACCCTAGGTCAATTTATGCATCAATAATATTTGATGATTTATTGCACCAACTATGAATTCTGGTTAAATATTTTTCAAATTAATTATTATTATTTAATATTTCCATACTATGTTGGCTTTCTCTAAATAGTAGCAAGCTGACAGTACTAAACATTTTCCTCAAAATTTGAATTGAATTGCAAGTTAGTAAATACATAAATACACTGCAAGAAAAACTCACTCAACTGCCTGCAGTTGACATGCAGCATGCTCCATCCAAGCTGCCATCCAAACTCCACCTATTTGCATATGTATTTTTTTGGCACAGTCACTGTGCATTGTGCACAGTGACTGTGCATCAAAGCTTGGTTGAAGCACTCTTGGAGAAAGGTAAGAGTAACAACACAAGCTTGCTTGGACTTTCTGCATGTCAACTGCAGGCAGTTGAGCCAGTTTTTTTTGCAGTGATATATATAAAAAAAGAGAGTCTTCAAACTTCAACCCCTAGGAATTCATGCAGAACCCACAATTTGCGGGGGGTGTCATGGGGATTCCTGGTTAAGTCACCTCACAGTCTGAAATTGGTCCTGCTGACCAATTCCCCAGGCCACCCATGGGCCGCAACAACCATCCCTCATTTCAAATGAGGGTTGTTCCTTCAAAAAAGCGGCCCCCGCTTGAAATGGGGGGCACCTCTTCAAATAAAGTGGCACCCGGCTCAATCCCCAGGGGTCGCAGCAAAAAAAATGCTACTGGGGGGGGGGGGGGGGGGGGGGGG
>SMGU01006241.1:0-37144 GCA_004348175.1 Puccinia novopanici
GAATGAGAAATCTTCCATCATATAAAAACTTGGATATATTCACAAATTCTTTTTCAAAATATGAGGATGATGTTCACTTGAATGAATTGTTGGTTCACCAATTTTTCTTCCCTGAAAGCCCCTACACTGGCCTTATAGAATCTGAATGAATGTTCCCTGAATGAATGTTCCCTGAATGAATTGATCAATTCCAAAAAAACAAGCTTTTCTCAGCTCATCATATTAATGATCTGAGATGAACTGAGCTTATTCAAAATTTGTTTAAGCTAAATGTTTAAATACATAATTCTAAGGTTCCAAATTTTATTTATGTTACAAATTTCATATCATCCAATGTTAGCTTGGACATGTTTAACCTGGGATGAGATCAACCAAAATAAGCTTGATTTCAATTTAGTGAAGCAGGGGGGGGGGGTTCTCAACAATCTCCCTGCTAGTTTCATAAGTTTGTTCAACACAAGTGAATGGAAGTGCTGGAAAAATTCATTTTTTTTTCTTTTTGAGTGATTGGAAAATCTGCACACTCAAGCATCTTGGCGGACTACCACCATTTATGATTTTGTTCTGGAAGATATGGCATGAATGTCTCTTATAAGTGGGAAATTGAATTCTTGTATTTGTTCAGCCTTGAATATAATACAAATATAGGATAATATTAAATCTCTCCCCTCCACTAACTGGGGAGCTTTTCTTGGATGTTTGTGGCAAGTGCCATAAAATTGCAAAGAGACCCTTTTTAATTTCATGGAACTTGGTTTACAGGTCCCAAGAGAATTCACTTTTTACTATGAATAATCAACAGAAGAGATACACAGATTCATTTCATTTGCAATCAGCTCAAGATGTTGGGACAAATACTACCAATATAGGAACAAGTAGTTCTTTAGTAAAGCTTTTGTTTGAGGCTAAATCACAGTTCACGTGTTGTAAATTTTTATCTCCCCAAAAACTTTGCCAGCCTGCTATAGTTGCGCGCGGCAAATCACTGTACCAAGTGCCCGCAAAACTTGATCTGCCCATATGGGCCAATATGAGCCCACCAAGGTGCTTGAGCATCCACTTTGAACATTTTGGAGCTTTTGGAGTGTGTAGACTCCATATCTATCTTGGCAAAGCAATTGACCCAGCCACTTTTTTTTTTTTGACTTCCTGAGCTTTGCTGTTCGGACATATGGATTATGAGAGTCCCATAGTCCATAACTATGCTTTATGGCACAGTTGCAAGCCATATTCATGGCTTTAGAGCAACAGCTTAGTACATAGCCCCACCATAAACCCATAAACATGGCTTTTAGAGTGGGTTTTTGCAATTTTTTGGGTCCCAACCATCTGGACACCCCTCAAAAGTGGTACAGCAATTTGCCGCACACAACTGTATTCAATTGATGCTTCCCTTGTGAAATCAACAAGCTGTACATTCCCAAGAGGGAGCTTATCTCTATCCTTGATAAGATATTAAAGTGCATCTCCAGATGGTTGTGATTGTACGGTTGATAAATCGGCCTTCAATTTGAATAAGAAAAAGAAGGTGGTGAGGTGAGGGTGAGGTGATCACCTTTTTGTGGCTGTTCTCCAGCCGCGGCCAACTCAAAGTGGTATACTATAGCATACCTCAGCACACATTCTAATAACTGCTAAACCATACACTTTTCAGCATTAATAAAATCTCTGAGAGTCCTGGAATGACCTCAGATCTCCCAGTACATCATAAACCTAAACCTAAACCCTAACCCTTCAACCTAAACCTAAGCCTAAACCTAAGCCTAAGCCTAAACCTAAACCTAAACCTAAACCTTGCCCTAAACCTAGCCCTAAACCTAACCCTAACCCTAACCCTAACCTAACCCTAAATCTAACCTAACCTAACCCTAAACCTAAACTAACCCTAACTATATACATACATATATACATCCATATATATATATTTATACAAAATTTGCTCAAAAATGGCAAAAACTGGGCAGAAATGGGTTTTTTTGTTTTTTCCCATATTTTTTTTAAAAAAAAACACTCCCTAAACCTAAACCTAAACCTAAACCTAACCCTAAACCTAAAACTAACCTCTAAACCTAAACCCAAGCTCACCCCTAACTCTAACAAGAGTTTTCAGGACTCTCAGAGATTTTATTGACTGTAAAGTGTACGGTTTAGCTGCTATTAGAATGTGTGCTGATGGCCACCACACCCATTAGAAAACAGGTGTTCAAATCATGTTGTTTTTTCTGTTTTTCTGTTTTTTCTGTTTTTCTGTTTTTTCTGTTTTTCTGTTTTTCTGTTTTTCTGTTTTTTCTGTTTTTTCTGTTTTCTGTTTTTCTGTTTTTTCTGTTTTTTCTGTTTTTCTGTTTTTTCTGTTTTTTCTGTTTTTCTGTTTTTCTGTTTTTTCTGTTTTTCTGTTTTTTCTGTTTTTCTGTTTTTTCTGTTTTTTCTTTTTCCTTTCCTTTCAAATTTTCTTTTCTCTAAAATCCAAGATTCATAGAATTGTATGACGGATAGTAGGTTGAAATTGGTTCTTAAAAGTAGTTCTCCGAGGGGCTAATCCCAAAGGAGTGAATTGTCGAATTCTAAATTCATAGTGCGCAATGTCAAACCAAATCTGCACTTAAAAAAAAAAAAGAGGTATGCTATAGTATACCAGTTTGAGTTGGCCATAGGTGCTGTTCTCTGTTGTCTGTTTTTTTTTTTTTCTTCTGAGGGATGACTCGCTGTATTCCTAGACCGATCAACACCCGTGAGCTCCGCTTACCCCCGCTCCCGGGGACTGTCCTGTGCGCTGCTTCTCTCAAAGGAAGCTCTGCAACGCCTCCGCCATCGGAAACCAGACAACCCGTTAGCCATATCTAGCCCTACATGTCTTTTCCTCACGGAGTAACCAGACCACTTGCAGTTTTTCTCCCCTCGAAAACAACTGATACAACTTGGGGTGATTTCGGCCATGCCAATGGAGCAGATAACGCGATTGGATTCAAAGGAATTATTTCCTTAGAGATGCTAATTCTCCAGTGCTCTTCAAAAAAGCGGCTTCCAAGGCCGTGAACATACAAACATTTCCTTTTACTTCTTTTCCAGTGGGCAGCCCTGTATGATTGGGAGTCCCGCGGAAACACACTTCCCATGCCAGCAACACGTCACTTGATCGATACTATTCGCGTTCATGACCGAGAACAGAGAGTATGCATTCCTTTCAGACCATTGTGCTATAACTACCTGAAACCTCGAAAGACTAAAAAAAACACTACTGCTCAAAATTCAGCGCTCCGAAAGTGGAGCTCCAGATACGTCGAGCTGAACTTGTAAGCCCATTTGGTACCATGGGCATCGAGAGGATAATAACGGATGAAGTCTTGTGTGGAGAATAACGGGTGATCCCTATCTCACAGATGCTCAACAAATCTGCCTATACTAACCGAGTCCAATGTGCCTTTTTTTGGTATCTTTCAGTTACGGGCTCCAACCTAGCCCGCTGAGCTCATGAAAAAAAAGAAAAGAAAAAAAAACGCTGAGAAATATAAAAAGGTCAAGTTTAGTTAATCTACGTAAGCTCCAGTTGTCAATGGCAACCAGTGGAAACCGGTGGACACTTATCCTTTTGGCAGCCGCTGATTCTGAGACATGTGAATTATCTTAGGAGAACTGAGTAATTCAATATCTCCCGGAAGCTTGCAACAAGAGTTGGAGGAAAATGGGGATATTTGCTTCCTTTCAACGGAAGTAATGAAAGCGTGATCTCTCATTCATTCTACCCCGGAAGCTTGCAACAAGAGTTGGAGGAAAATGCAGATCTTTTCTGCCTTTCGCCGGAAGTAATGAAAGCGTGCTCTCTCATTCATTCTACCAGATGTACAAGGAGTGAGTTTTCCCCAAGAGACAGCTGGAACAAAAAAACAATATCCAACGGAACGAAAAGTGTTTGCTGTTGCGATTGGCAGAAAAGTCTCAGACACTATAGTCACGGGCTTCTGAGCCTCCATAAACAACTTCACCACAAAACTTGCCGGGTCGACTTCCTTTAAAGAGTCTAACCAACAACCGTGGATCACATCACCTCAGCTTGTGCAATTGAGTAACAACTCAGTTCCTGCTAAAGAGGCTTTTAAGAGCTCAACAGAAACTCGCCGCGGAAAATCACGCGAGTATCTTGACTACCTAGGACCATTCAAGAAATGTACTTGGGCGGTCAATTCTCCTCTCTGAGGACCCCGATCACAATCCATCATGAGCTGAGCGATGATTGGAAGCCCGGCTCGGAGGCTATGTAAGAAAACCAACGACCGTTGGGTCTCTCAATTGAAAAGAACTCCGCGGGTGCTGAAAATTCCATGTAGATGTCTTTCAGCAAGACTAAAAGTTCGGCAACGTTTGGTTCCGAAACCCACTCAAAGGGACATGGCTTCCCATAGCGCGTCTCTCTATAGCCGCTGAACATTCTTGTTCAACAAAGTCTCCTTCAACGCCACCGCCTCCGCCCGCTCAGCAGTGCTGGATGGCAGCAAAAGAAGGCATCAAGGGAAGCTACCAGCATGCCGAGCCTCACTGCTGTCACAAAGGTGCTGAGGATTGGCCCATTGGATATTTAAGCTGCTTCTCTTTCGTCCTCATCTTCTTTCTCCACCCTCCATTTCCTTCACCCTTCCACCCATCCTTCACTCCTACTCCCATCGTTCGGTTTTCCTTCCACCTTTCACTCTTAATCCACTCCCACTTCGCTCCCGAAAGGGTAAGAGATCCAGACTTTCCTCTGCGCTCCTCTCCTCTCTCTTTCTTGTGCTTGATTATTGAACCCAATCCCTCTCTCCTCTGTTCTGAATAGTTCTTCGGTGAAGCCTACCATGGTTGGCAAATTCGACATGTGTGTCCATATCGCCTGAGCTCTCCCGTCGTGATTCTCCATGGATAATTGTAACATCCATACTGATCCTCCCGACTCCTCAATTGATCTAAAATAATATCTTGGATAATAGGCGTCGCAGGCATCGGCGGGCCAAGGCTGCGCGCCCTTTGATTTCAGCTCCTCTCACCTCAATCCCAGAACCCGAGCTTCCATCGGCCGGAAGGCGCTACCCTAAATATGTTGTGCTCCCAGGAGCCCCATCACAAGTGGTTCGGCGCAATGCAATCCGCCGCCGCCCAACTCCCTCCGCTGGCTCAACTGGCGCCACTCCTGCCCAAAACCCCGCAATGAGCGCGTCAAATGTTGACAACAGCTACCTCCCGCTCCCTCCTGCCTCTCAAGCCTCAGACACCCCGCTTCCCAAAGGCGCATACGATCTTCTGGATGTCCTTCGTGAATTCCTATTAGAGCTTTGTGACGCCGAGAACGACCCAACCTGAATTCCTTCTCTACTTCTATCCGCTGTGAGTTCCTCTTTCTCTTATCCGCCTATCAGGTTGAATTAAACATTCTAGGCCCGTGAATTCCTTTCGATTAAAGAAACTGAGAGTTGAAATCTATCTTCTTCCTCCCATTCAGGTGTTTCTTCTTCTTGTCACTTCCTCCATCTCTATCTTCCTTGCCATCTATAGTTCTTCTCTAATTACTATCACAGTTACGAACCATCAACACCTTATAAGCCTAGTTTCAAAGGCGCGCTATTTGCTTCTTGGTTTTGATTGCACTCACAATTTTTATTTCTTCTTGCTTAATCGTTTCTTTTTATTTTCCTCCATATAACAACCCTCTTCTTGTCTCCTTCCATGAAAACAAAGAACAAAAAAAAGTCATCTTCCCCTCTCTTCACATCAGAAACACGTCTTCTCCCCCTCATTAAATTCCAAACACCTCTTCTTTTACTCTCTTGCTTCCCTTCTCTCCTTCCTCATGTATTCATTTGTAGCTCTTAAGGTAACATTTCTAACCATCCACACCTTGCCAGCATAGTTTCAAAGGCCATCTAATTTTCTGTGTATCACCCTTGGAGCGTTGTCCTTATTTTATACCTCTGTTCTTCACAATTTCAATGTTGTCCTTATCTTATAATTTCGAGTCAGGCACTTTTTCTGCCTTGTCTTCCTCCCTCGGAATTCCCTTGCTGCTTATTAGGTGCCTGTCTGCGGCGCTCTTGTACCTCATCTTTCTCGTTTGTTTCATCTATCCAATGTAAAACAAGGTGCTTTAATTTCAATTCTGGTCCCTCAGTATCTGAAAAACCATCAGGGTGCGTCGTTAGCTTAGACCTTTGAGCTGCATTCACCAATAAAAAAGAAGTCGGTACCACTTTCAGTGTAGTTTCGTTGTGATATTGGACACCTTATTCTGAGAAACCTATAGGACCTTCTGGATTTCATCCTAGCTGCAATAGATTGCCAACCGAACTCTTTGTATAAAAGGAATCTGGCAGGAGAATAGAGATGGTATTAATAAATTGAGTGATTTTAAAACCTGACTAGAGGGTATCATAATCAGTGAAACTATATGAACCGCTTGGCCTTTGATGTGGATGTTCAGCAACATGTTTTTTCTTTGAAGGAAAAATAGCTCTTCATAGTTTCACAATGAATTCCTCCAAGCAATCCCAGTTTAAGGAAGCTTCTGACAAGATGTGGACATACTACTTCACTGAATGGGCTCTATACCCAGTAAATGTGAATCATGGAATCTCATTTGTGTGATTTGGGAACTTGCTAACTGAACCATCTCACATTCTCACATGTGACTTATTATTTTATGATCATGTTAAGAGCAAAAAAGTAATTTTAGAGAAGATCATGCTTGTTTCTGTTAATTCAGCCTTTTTTTGAAAAAAAAGAAAAATGCACTTTTCCTCAAATGAAGATTCTTTATTCATCATAAATGACTAAACAGATTTCATGAACCATCTCCCAGAAGAATCTAATAGGTATACTCAAGTAATATATGGTGAATAATTCACTAGAGAAAAAGCTTTTGTAATTTCTGGAAAAATTAAACTATATAGATCATGAAATCCATGAAAATATAAATTATCCCTTTGCAATATTCAACAATAATCATAAAAATTTACCAGTTTAGCGCTGATTCAAGAAAACTTTAAACATTTGTGCTATCTTTTTTATGCACAGCTTTTTGGCTTTCAGCCACAGAGCCCTGCATTTGTTTCATTGACCATTCAAGAAAAATTTGGTGACATTTTTCATTTTTCATTTTTCGTTTTGTCATTTTTCATTTTTCATTTTTTTTTTTTTTTGATTTTGATTTTGAGAGCCATTTCTTGATGCTCACCAAATTGAGCATCTGGATGCTTTCAGCTTTATTATCTGTTAAAACGTTTTATTATTATCCCATCATAAACAACTCTGTTTTTCTTCAAAACCCCTTAACCTTAGCAGAATAAAAAGATCATGGAAGCACAAACCCTTTCATATAAGCTGTATACGTATAAATTTATGTTAAGTTCTTAGAATTCCTGAAGATTCTTTTTAAAAAAAAACAATAATTTAATAATCAAATAAAGATCGTTACTCTTCCATAGATTCTGTTGAGAGGAAATTCCAAAAGAAATTAATCTTAAGTATTCAAATGACGATCCCTTACAACAACTCTTTCATTGGAAGCCATTTAATTTATTTGAACATGTGGAAACTCAACTGAGGTTATTTTTATGGAATAGGGGGTATCAAATATAACAAATCTACAATTAGAAACCAGTCAATTATGAAAAAATAAATTTCTTCATTGATGGGTCCTAAGAACTTATTGGCAAAGAAAAAATATGTTTGAAAAAAGGGTGGATTTTGAAAAACAGTCAATTACATAATTGTAGATTTTGTCATATTTGATACCCCCTAATATGTATTTGTAGCCGAGTGCATGAAAAGTTTCGAAATTTACATGTACAGTGCCTAGACAAAAGTTTTTGTTGCAAAAATTTTCATTCCACAAGTTCAACCACCACAGTTAAAATCACAATTTATGCTCAATCAATCCAAAAAGAGTTTCAAATAATGATTACAAAGAAATTTTTGGAAAAAAAAAGTAAAATCAAATTTGTGAATTTTTTTTAATTTTTTGCTGATTTTCAAAAATGTTAAATATGCATTTGAAGCACCTAGAAAACTCAGAGAGTAAATCCTGGAATGTGATAAGAATGATAATATTTAGTGTCCATAGAAACAGGCCTGAAAATTGATTTAGATCTGATTTCAGTGCAAAATTTATTTTAATTCCCATTTTTGGCCTTATTTTGCTGGTCACTAAAGTTGTCTTGCTATTTTGGTTCAACATTTTTTCATTTATTATCATTCTTATAACATTCCATTCTGTGCTCTCTGAATTTTCTAGGTGCTTCAAATGAATATTAAACATTTTTGAAAATCAGCAAAAAATTAAAAAAATCACAAATTTCATTTTTATTTATTTTTTCCAATTTTTTCCAATTTTTTTTTTTTTTTTTTTTTTTTTTTCATAATCATTATTTGAAATTCTTTTGGATTGATTAACCAGAAATTTTGATTTTAAATGCGGTGGTTGAACTTTTTGAATGAAAAGTGTTGCAACAAAAACTTTTGTCTAGGCACTGTACAGCCCCTCCCAAATTTGATGTCCAAATAAAATCCACAAAATGAATGTTTCCTACCTTGTATTTACTTTAAAAAGTTAACATCATCCAATTTTTGCTTGGTTAAGTTTAAAATAGAGTAATTGGGATCCTCTCAACCAAAATAACCTTTCTTGAAGTGTATTTAAGGCTTTTTATCAGTAAACTCCCATTAAGTGGCATAAGGTCAGTCACCATAAGTGAATGGAAGCACTTGAAAAATTCCTCCTTTTTGAGTGAGTGAATAATTTTTACAATCAAGCATCCTTCCTGCATATTTTCATTTCTTCTTTTTCTATAAGATATAGTAATCAATATCTATCTAAATGAATTTAATTTTATTCCCTAAAAAATGGACCAATGCAGATGCTCTTAGGAGACTTTTCATACCAGCAAATGATGCAGTTTAGTTTTTTGGGATATGGGATTTGGGTTTTGGATTAAGGACACCATGAATTGAAACATAATAGGAAAATAAGGAACAAGAAGAAGAATGAGTTTGGTTGTTTTGTTTTGATGATTGATGAGATATATTTTTCTTAAAAGCTTTTTCCTCACTTTTTAATATTATAATTGTGTGAAGAAAAGACTGGCTTGGTTGTGGTTGAGGGTTGAGTCTTTTATAGTGGTAACAGTTTGTGGTTTAAGTTTCATTCAGGTGCCAACAGATTGGGCTTACTGTGCATTTTCTGCTTTGAGAATTGGAAGTTGTCTGTGTATCAACAGTGTTTAAGTGTGCCTCCCTGCTTTCAGCGCAATCTGAAAGATGCTTGGCCACTTCATGAACTGCAGAATGGAGAAGAATTTTAAAGTTCATGGGAGTTCTGTGTGTGTGCAAAGATGGAATTAAGTTGAAGAAAGCCAAGAGTGATGTGAACTAGAGGGAAATGAAAATGCAAGTCTCCTGTCTGGAACTGGAAAGACCCACAGGCACAACCATCAGCTTTCTTCAAGTGACCAGTGGTTTTGTTGGCATCATCAACAGGAATCATTAAATCTGGTTTTATTGGAATTTCATTGGATGGCTGGCCTCTTAGAGGTTTGCTTCTTAGATGCAGGAGTTTCTTTCTTGGGCATGGGGTTGCTTTCTTGAATGTTGATTTTTTATGATTTAATTTATTTTTTGGAAGCATGATTCTTGCAAATAGAATTAAGTATGTGATTAGTGTGAGCCTGTTTATCTAGATTGACAGTAGGACACAAGTTGGTTTGTTGATTATAGTTGTATTTATTGAAGAGACAATTATATAACTAGGCTAGAAGAAAGAGGGGAAGATTTTCTTTTGATTTTATTCTTTTGATCACTTTGAAAGTGCTAAGAATGGGGTGGCTGTAACAGTCAACCAAGGGGGACTGAAGCAAGAAGCTAAAAAGTGTCTTTCTCTTGATAACTCAACAGAGGGAATCTGGTAAGATGAGAATTTTTCACCACCAGTCTAGGTTTTTTAGGAAATAGCCAAGGCTCTTTCAGTGCATAAACCTATGTGGTTTGTTTGATGATAAAAACCACAGAAAAACAGAAAGAGAAGGAAAAGAAACAGGTGAGTAGCAGGTGTGGTTCAAGAACCACCCAGTGAGGAGAAAAAGAAAATAGAAGATGAACAGGAGAGTTGACTTACTGATAATTGATGATGACACTGGTTGAGTGGGAAGATGAATTATAAATGAAGGAACTCTGTTTTCCTGGTGGGTGATCTGTTGTGTTTCTGGTTTGTTTGTAGCCTGAGGTTGAGAATTTTCACAGATTTTGGCGGAATCTTATTGTTGGAGAACATCTAATTGAATATATTCAATTTGGTTTTCATCAAGAAATCCACTTATTTTCAACCTTGATCATAGCATGCACATAACAAAACTATGCCACACCTCATGTATTGTAAACGGGTAGAAGAGAATTGAGAATATTATGAGAAGAATTGATTTGGTTTATGAAATTGCTTGTTATAATGAAAAATTCTTTTCAGGAAAAAGTGAAAGATTCATGAGTATTGCTTTATAATAAAAATTCTTTTCAAAGAAAAAACAACTTACTTATTTACAATTGAAGCATTTTGGAAAGGCTTGCTGTCTCTGAGGCTGAAAATTAGTATTGCCTTGAGATGAAGTGAATAAGTGGCATACCTAGCTGGAAATAAAGTTTTTAAAAATGAAGCGAGGAGGGAGTAAGTTTCATGAGAACTAATGGTCCATACCACACCTCTGGACTCAATTTCCAAAGTCAAAATTCAATTTCTTTCTTGTACAAACTGAAAGCAGAATTTTAATCCCAGCATAAAATCTATTAAACAAGTGAAAAGAAAGGTTTTGTCCTGTGGGACTTTAACCCACAACCTCAGGATTCATGAGTTATGTTTTAAAATTGAGCCAACAGTGGGCCAGATATGCTGCCCATAGTTTTAGCATAGCATAGTGTTAGCTTCTTAAGCTACACTACCATCAAGCTACTAAGAGCACCAATTTTTGAAAACTAACACTACAAGATTTTGCAAAAAAAAAAAAAAAACTTTAGTGTAGTGCTAGTTGAGCTCCCCAAAGTATAACTAACGCCAACCAGATTTCCCATCACCTGGCTGAAAACGAAGGCAATGAGTCACATTGCCTTGTCAGGTACAAAGGGGCCCCTTTGTACCCACCGAGGGAATGTGTGCACATGGCCTCTGTTTTTGGCCTGGTGCATTAGTGATGTTGTAGCGGTTTTCAAAATAAAAAAGCTAGGCTAACCTGTAGCATAGCTTGTTATTCAGATATTCTAACCTTTAGTGTAGCTTGTGCATCAGCTATGCTAACCTGTAGCATAGCTTGTGCATCAGCTATGCTAACATGTAGCTTAGTGGCTGTATCAGCTACACTAACATGTAGCACCGTGGTTATATCAGTAACACTGAAGGGTAGCAATTTTCTGCATGATTTATATTGCTAACATTCAGCAAATTGGTTTTGGAAACTGAAACATAAAAAAAAAATTGGATGTTCAAATTGGTTTTAATTTTAATTGTTGTTTTTTTTGTCTTATTGGTATGGCAGGAGGAAAAATTCAACTGTTCTGAGGTGGAATATGGTCCACTATGCTCAATTAGATCCTGGTTTATCATGGATATAGAGGGACCCTGTGGACCACATTTCAACTCAGACTAATCAAATTTCTTACCCTGCTATATGGTATATGAGTGAAAACCTTGATGATGAGACTCCAACTTGATTTTTCAATCTTAACAATCAACAAATTACACCCTTCAACCTTTCTTTTTATGCACTTCCTCATGAAGTTGATCAACTTAGGCACTCAATGAATTGTATCTGCAAAATTAATAAGCTGGTCAATGACTCTGGAATGAATCACTTGATGATGGGTGGTGATTTGAGTGGTGATGAGTCTTGGTGAGTAGGGGGAGTGATGAGATTAGCGGTGAGAAATCAGATGTGAGGTGTGGGAGCAATTGCTACAACCAGGAATTGAACACAGGTTCTAGTGATGGGGGTTTATAGATTGAAAAAGAGGTTGAGCTTGAAAAGGAGAATAGCCCAGTGGTCATTGAACCTTTTAGATCTAGGCCTTGACCAGGACTTGAACCAAGGGCCTTATGAAAGGTTATAGAAGGTGTAATAATAATATATAAGGGTGACTATGATGGTAAAATTATAATATTGAGGGCTAATATTATAGAGTGACCAGAAAAGATAGTCTTTATAGGGGATAAAGACTAATCAGGGTATGTGTAAAATCTGATACCAAAATATGGTGAGGAAGGGGGAGATTACAAAGAATTTACAGGCTTATATAGACAAGAATGCGGGATTTTGGCTGGCATAGATGCATAACATTGAGGGGTTTCAGACAGAATGAGGGATTTGTGCTGGCCTGGAAAAGCCATGGAACACACTAGTACAAAAAAAATTAACTAAAATGCACAGTGTGAGCACACTTGAGGCCAGGAACAAGATTCCTCTAGCTACAAGTGCCACAAAGATTCGAGTAAAACTCTCAAAATGATATATTTTGAGTTTCAATAAGGTTTGGTTAAGTTTGAAAGGGTTTATGGATTTTATAATAAAAGAAATGGCCAAAAAATAGCAAAAGTAGGAAAAACACAGAGGGGCCTGCAAGCAGGGGTGTTTAGGTGCCATCTGGGGTGAAGAACTTGGTTACAGGGTATTTTGAAGAAGCTGGGCTTTTAGAAAAGGGTTTCTAAGTGCCCAGGGGATAATTAAGGATTAAAGGTGGTAGGAATTATGATATATAATAATTCCTACAGGACTAATCCTTGCACAAAGGGCCAGGGGATTTGAAGGGTGTTTGGAGGAGCTTTTTTGACGAAGAAAGAAAGGGCAGGGACTCACTGATTAAGCTCACAAGGCTGGGCACTGGTTGGTGGCAACTGGTGACAAGTACTGAATAAGCTGTAGGATGGAATGGACTGGGGATCCTTCAAGGGGAGGAAGGGACCTCTTTAAGGCTTTTCTGAGGCCTTTGGGAAGAATTAAAAGTCCCTCCAAGTTTTGGACAAGTTGCAGTACTCTCTGGACTGTACTTAGTCAGTATTGGTATTCAATAGTAGCTTAAAGGGTCATATGATGAGTCACATGCTGTGGCTTGTAACACCATCTTCTTTTCTAGAGCTGGTCAGGGGTATTGAGATGAAGTAAGAGACCATTAATAGTGATTGGAATTATTACAGCATTTATCTTGGCTGTAATAAGTCAGTATCAATCTCAATAGAGGCTGAATTGTGTCATGTGGTACATCACATGCTGTGGCTTGTCACACAATGTGGCCAATTGTACTAGAGGGATTGTAACTAGTCTGGCTCATTGCTATGGAAAATTTGGCGCTTCCAAGAGCCCATATCTGGTACTTAAACTAGTCTAGTATTAATATTTGTGCTAAATTGTGGCACATTGGTATACATAGAAACATGTTGTATTTCTGTGGAAGATAATACAAGTTTATATGGCTTTTAAACAAGTTTCTATGTGTTATCATTTCATATCTAAGTGTATTTCACATGCTTGTGCCATGTTGTTGGTTTGTTTTGACATTTTGTATGTCTAATATTTTAATTTAAGTGTAGTTATTTCTTAATGTTACAAAGTAGGTGAAGGGTCAGTCCTGTAGTTATTGTTTAGTGAGTTAATCTAGGTTAATTTATGCTTAGAATTCACTGTTTCAATAATATTTGATGATTTATTGCACCAAATATGAGTTTTTGTTTGAATATATTTAACTTAATTTATTATCATTTCATATCTAAGTGTATTTCACATGCTTGTGCCATGTTGTTGGTTTGTTTTGACATTTTGTATGTCTAATATTTTAATTTAAGTGTAGTTATTTCTTAATGTTACAAGTAGGTGAAGGGTCAGTCCTGTAGTTATGTGTTTAGTGAGTTAATCTAGGTTAATTTATGCTTAGAATTCACTGTTTCAATAATATTTGATGATTTATTGCACCAAATATGAGTTTTGTTTGAATATATTTAACTTAATATTATGATTTAATGTGTGAATAATATGCTGCCTTGCTCTAAATAGTAGCAAGCTGACACACAGCCATCAGGTCATGTGCCTGCACAGCAATTAGATCATGTGCCTGCACAGCCTGTCAAAAAGTGGTGTCAGAGAAGGAAAATACACTAAAATGGCTCAGATCTGTAATGAGGTGATGATGCACAGCCACAAACAAGCTAAGATAGGAGAAATTCATTAAGATAGACTGTATGAGTCATGTGATCAGACCAAACAAACTAAATTAGTCAGATCTTGGAAAATCCACTAATTTAACATGCATGCATGTGTACATGTCCATGTGATGAGTGTATGGGTGGTTGTTGTATGTAATTGGGTGTTGTATGTAATTGTTTTTGATTATGTAGTATGTGTTGGGTTGTGTAAAGAGTGTGATATGTAAATGATAGTGGTTTTGGTGATATGTACTGATGGTGACCAAGGAGAGTGTGTAAATTTGTGTAAATTCTGATCTAAGGGTTTGAGATTTTGCGATTGCAGTGATCAGGGATTAAAATGAGCCATAGAGTACTTTTATCCATCAAATGTGTGATTTATGGACTGAAGTATGATAAAGAGAGAAAAACAGAGAAAGAAAAGACAAAAGAATAAAAGAAATCTTTTTAATTTTCAACATTTAAGAATACCACAGCAGAATAAATTCTACACTAACTGTTAGTTTAGCAGAAAGAAATTTCAACTAACACTACAGAAAAATTTTAAGGAAAATTTCTGGTACGCTAACTGTTATTTTAGCAGAATAAAATCAAAACTAATCCTACACAAATTTTGAGGCAAAAAAAAGCACTATGCACCATGCCAAAAGTGAGGGGAATGCATGTCAGATGACATTCAGTAACACCTATTCAAACTCCAGAATTAATTTTGTGATATTCCATAATGATAACAATAGCCCCTTTGTCTTTATCAGAGAGTAGAATCACATATTACAGAGTTTATGTCCTGAATTACTTATGAAGTTATCTGCATATTACCTGAAATTTATTCCTATCAATTGTGGCATGGTGATGTTAATTTTTATTGGCCATGTATTGAAGTGTAGCATAGTGGCCCACCATTGGTTTTCAGGGAATAAGATGTGGTTTTGAATGTTATACTTCATATGGATTGGGGAAAATAAACACATATTTGAAAATTTTATCCATGTGTTTGAAAATTGCAGATTTTTCAAAGCCTGTGTATTAGATAATTGTGAATTTGTTCATATTTTATGCCCCTAGTTGCAATAGAGGTGTAGGCAAAACAATTGTGTTATTTCCCATATGGTCTTCATTCTGATTGAGGAAAAGAATTTGTGAATTCTCAGATGGAAAATGTAAACCCCCATCCTCCTTTGGTGTTTGCAAGGTGTCATAACCACCTGTCACAAACTTGTAGATAGTCCAGCTTTCCTTTCTTCCCTGGCTCAGCAGAGCAGGTTTTGTTGCTAGAACCATCTAGACTCCTTTTCCCTTCCCAAATTCCCCTTCAACAAAGATCGATTGAAGAGATCACTCAAACCTTACAGACAAGTACTGCAAGTCCACAATCATTAGACAAAATTTCTCCTCCGCATACACCCCTCAACAGAATGGTCTTTCAGAGAGGTTCAATAGGATAATTCTACAGTCTGTAAAAACTTTTTCACTACCCAGGTCTTCGAGGAATCCTTTGTGCAAGATCCTTACCGCCTCCATCTTGGTCCTAAATCAGATTCCAACACACCAAATTTGAGAATACCCTGATGAAATTTTCAAAGGTCGGAATATACCTCTGGCATTTTTTCATCCTATTGGCAATCCAGTTGTGGTTAATTCTGACTTGGAAAAATCTAAAATGGATCCTTGTTGAAATTGTTGTAAATTGATTGGGTTCAATGCAGATTGTTGAAATCTTCTCTGTGCCGCACTCTCTGGCTTCTTTTTTTTCATGGAAAAAATTGGCACATCTCAGTGAAATAACTCAAGAAATCTAAATCATATCATTGCTGAAAAAACCTAACCCTAACAATTCTCCAACCTAGAAAAGTCATTGTCTTTCTCTGAGACACTCTATGGCTTAATCATCCTTCTTTTCTTTTCTGCTATGCTAAACTGCTTGTCCTCCATCCTTTCTCTATCTCTCCCAACAAGTCTGCTCTCAACTGCCAGTCCTTGCTTTCTCTCATCAATTCTGCTCATATTCTTGTCCTTGCCTCATACTCACCTTGATCTCAAAAAGTTCTTCTTTAATATTGGCACTTTATGGTGATACTTCCTCAACTTGGTGAGAATTGAAGACCAATTTTTCCTTCCCAATCTCATTCTTTCTCAATTTTTATTAATTTTTTTTATTTCTGTTTATTGTGTTACCTCTTTTTCTCTCTTATCCATTCAGATCTCAGCTTTTCGTACTCTTAAAAATATTTTTATCTCAATCTTCTTGCAATCAGTCTCTAAATCTTCCATTGCATCTCTTCTATTTATTTGTATCATGTTTGCCTGATGATTTCTATTTTCAGTTTTCTGGTTTTGTCTTTAATCAATTTCTAGAAATCTGTTGTGGATCTGAATTCCTACAGAATGAATATGAATGATGGGAGAATTGTTGACTCCAAAAATGTGGAATTTCTGGAATATGTTTCTCCTGTTTCAGAAAATATTGTGGAAAATGAGCTTCTGGTAATCCAAGCAACAATTGAAAAGTTTTTTCAACATCCAATGGCACCAGTCAACAAACCTCACATCAAGGAGGAAGAATATCTTGAATCTAATTCCAACATTCCTGACAACAAAGATCATAATATTGATGAGGAAGATTGTGATCATTCCAATGCACTGCATAGGATATCTGTCTGGATCAGAAGTTCCAATGAGTTGTTGTACTGGGTTGTCTGAGAAGTCCTTGGACATGGCCATCCATCAAGAGGTCAGATTTGCCTTTCCAAGCAGATGAAACCACCTGGTGACTGCTTGGAAAAGTCTTGTTGGAATCTTATTGGGCAACCATGTCTGAGAAATGCTTGGAGAGGTTGGTCCCAGGACTCATTAGACCCGTTGGTCCAAGCAGATGATGACTAATCTGAAATTGCTGAAGGAGATGAACCAGTTTTTCAAATCCTTAGATTTTGGATGCTGAAATTCAAACCAATCAAATATTCTCATCTGAATGAAAATCTGCTGAGCTACCACAAAGCTATTTTGAGCAAGAATGCATTGGGATGGATCACTGCAATAGAAAATGAGCTGGAAAACATTGAGCTCCATCGATTTTTGTTAGATCAGCTTGAAAGTGTGCCAAAAGCAGTGGGCCACTAGGCTACAGCGCCAAAATAGTGTAGTGTAGCCTTTTTTTTTTTTTTGCTCCGCCAATGCTGTAGCATTAGCAGTGCTACAGGGCTGCTACAGCGCTTTCAGCAGCTATTTTCTGCTACAAAGCAGTGTAGCATAGCATAAAAATGCTTTTTTTGTGCTTGTTCCGTTAGTATCCATTTGAGAATGATTTCAACATAAATAGAACCCCAGAATTTATTCAAGTTTTTTCAATTGGGTTCCATTTATATCACAGTTTTCCTAAGGGACAGGAATTGCCCAATGAATATAGAAAAAGACTTATAATTTCAAAAAACAAGCAAAATTATCTCAGAAATATCAATTCATGGAGATTCGTATTCTTCCACTTGAAAATATGCCATAGACAACTGATTTCTTTTATGGATCCAAATGGCATGCATGTGGTTTCAAATGCAGAAAATAAGGTAATTGAATGGTTCAATGATGTATTATTCAAATCAAATCAAAACTACTTACCTGTATTTGGTGATGCTATTGTGGAAAAATTGGAACTGGAAGGCATACAGGTTGGCCCAGTCCAGAAAACCTCATAAATGAATACTTAAGTGCTGAAGACTCTGCATCCAAGGTTTCTAAAGTATCTCTGGCTATCATCTGCTATTGGTATCAGAAATTTGATTCATCTTCTTTTTTTGAAGAAGAAAAAGATTACTGGAGAGTTATGATTGAATGCTTAGGAATTATGATGAATGTGTGTGGAAAATATTCTTTAGAAATATTTTATGAAGAAGAGAATTATAAAAAGAGACAGATTTAAATCCTCAATGACTCAAAAATCATTGATTTTTTCTCCTTTCTCTTTATCTCAGTTATAAAGAATTTTTCAAGATAAATAATAAAAAAATCACAATATATACTGGGACTCAAAGGAGAGAATGGCCATTAAATTTTTTTAATTTGAGAGAAAGTTTCCAAAAAAAAGATTCAGATAGACTTTAAAATAGAAGGCAATTCATATTCTCCCATTTGTATCAATGGATTTGGGAAACCAATGATTTCATAGGTCTTTGTGCAGAGAAATATATCAAAATTCAGGAAAATCACTATGTTGAATGGCTCCCTTCCTTTTTTGAACATATTTTCTATGAAATGTCATTTCAATGATATTTTGAATTATATTGCTATGCTTCAGGATTCTTTGGGAAATAAATGACTATTATTCAACTCTTGATTTGTAGAATAAACCAATAACACCACCACTCCTTTTAAATGAATCTTTCCCTTTTCAATGATTGTTTTGAAATTTAGGAGAATTCATTTTCAAATTTACTTCATTCATTAAGATTTGAGAGGAAAGGGGTGATGGCTTTAAGAAGATTTTATTGGAGAAAGTAGAAATTAGACTTGCCATGAAAGAAATCAAGAAATCAATTAGATTTTTAATTACAGTACTTTTTTTTGGTCTTGAAGCAACCCCATTATCAGAAATAGTGGAAGATTGAGTAGGTAGCTTAATAGGGGGTGTCAAATATGACCAAATCTACCATTATGTAATTGACTGGTTTTGAAAAATCCACCATTTTTAAAACATGTTTTTTCTTCACCAATAAGCTCTTAGGACCCATTAATGAAGAAATAATTTTTTCAAAATTGACTGGTTTCTAATTGTGGATTTGTTATATTTGATACCCCCTAATATGAATGAGACATCTTCCTTTTTTTTTTTTTTTTTTTTTTTTCAAAAGTAGGAGAATATTTACAAACCATTGACCCAAGAAAATTAAAATTGAAACATAAAACATAAAAATACCTGGCCAAATTCAAAAACCATATATTTTTACACTTTTAACCACTGTGTAACTGGTAAAAATTATAAGGAAGTTGGATATGCACACAATGCCCGCAAATAAAACCCCTAGATGACCCACTTCATTTTATGTGAGTAATAAGAAGGTGTTGTTATGAACTACACAATTTTAGACTCAAGTTTTCACACTGAGACAATTTGTGTGAGTCTTAAGACCTATATCTCAAACAGAAAAAGTTACAAAAATTATGCTTAAAATTTTCTTGAATGGTCAATTAAATACAGGACTTTGTGTCTGAAAGCCAAAAACCTGTGCATGAAGAAGATAGCACAAATATTGAAAGATTTTTTCATCTGCTCTAAACTGTTAATTTGTTTTGGTTATTGTTGAATCTTGCAAAGGGATGATTTATATCTTCATGGATTGACTGATCTATGTAGTTTAATTTTTCCAGAAAGTTGGAAAATTTTTATTTGACCAGTTGTTCACCATGTGTTAATTTTGTATCCCTTTGAGATTTATCTTTCAAGCACTGTGGGAAAAACATGCTCAACTGCCTGCAGTTGACATGCTGAAACTTCAATGAAGCTTGTGGTGTTACTCAAACCTTTCTCCAATATTGATTCAACCAAGCTTGGATGCACAGTCACTGTGCACATTGCACAGTGACTGTGCCAAAAAATCTAAATATGCAAATATGTGGAGTTTGGATGGCAGCTTGGCTGGAGCATGCTGAATGTCAACTGCAGGCAGTTGATCAAGTTTTTTTTTTGCAGTGAAGGGAGTTAATTGACACATGCGTATGCATTTAGCTATCTGGTACTTCAGATGTGGTTCAAGATGTGTGAAACTTGAGGGAAACAACGGTTTCTTCAATTTCACACTCAGTTTATCCTATGTTGCTATACTCAAACATCAAGTTGATCAGCAAAACATCAAATCCGGAAACTTTGAGACTCATTGGATCAACAGGTAAACGTTGTGGTCTATTTTCCTGTGTTTCAAGGGGAAAATTTAAAAAATTTATACTTTATTCAACAACCATTCAAGATAAAGCAAAACTAACCTCAAAAATGAACTCCACGGACAAAATAACCCCTAGTCACCCACTGGAACCACCTTGATATCTCTGACGGATTGGAAGATACATGGATTTCAGCCCTTTCTTGGATTTCTTATTTTTCCCAGAACTCTCACAGTCCATATGCATATTGCATACAATTTTCCACCCATTTTATTCATTTTCTTCTTATTCATTATCTTTTATGCACCTCCTATTTTTATTCATTTTGCTAGTTCTATTTCAGTCTATTTCATTCTATTTTGTTCCATTGTGGGTGAGAGAACATTCCATGCCTCCTAATCTGCGTTTAGGCTGGAAAATCCCATCTAATCTGCATTTAGACTGGCAATAATCCCTCATTCTGTGACATGGAAACTTGTGAAATCTCCCATATTTTTTACTATATAAGGAGGTCCTCTGGGCTGCCATTTGTATCTCATCATCCCATCATCCACTCTTATGGGCCCTGATCACAACTCATCCAACTTTTAGTATCCTGAAAATATTACCCTTATACACCCTTATACACTACCTTATCTCATTGCAATATATATAATTGGTTTCATCTTTCACAAAAGGCCCTTGGTTCAAGTCCACCTGAGCACAACTCCCTTCACAATGGCCTTGCCCAACTAGGCTATTTCACCATATACTCAACCCAGTCTTTCTTTACTTTTATACCCCAACCCAAAGGACCTGAGTTCAATTCCTGGTTGAAGCATCTTCTCCCACATACTTTCCATCCACCTTTTCAAACCAGTTCTTCACCCATCCATTCCTAAATTTTTCAGCCTCATTAACCCTTGGCAAATCCCAACCTCTGTTCAATCCCCACTCTGGTCATAAACAACCAAACATCAAGAAAGCCATCATTAAAGAAGTCAACTGTCACCCTCAATCCTGAAGCCATTCCATAGCAACAACATACACATATTCCCTCAATAAAACACTCATCTTGAACAGAATCACTATCACTTGAATAAAATCTGCCAAGCTTACCTTGGTGGTCTTGTTTTCTGATAGTATAGAAAGGCAGAGCTTGCAACTCCATCATACCTTTCTCCATTCAGCAAAAGGTTTTAACTAACACTTTTGAGTCTTACAACGTGACAAATAAATTCTCAATCAAAAAAGAACTCATCACTACCCACCTCAACAAACAGATTTGGTCAACTAGGAAAACAAATTCAGGGGGAGTAAAACTAGAATTTGCTGAGGTGGTTTTGATGTACTTGAATCAAACATTATGAAACTTCTTTTTTCTGTTTTTAATCATCACTAAGAACATTTTTTGTTCAGCTTGTCTAATCTTTTTAGTCTGTCATCTTTGTTGTCGCTGGGTTTGTGTATTGTGTCTATCTTTTGAGTACTGTTGTTATCAACCAGTCAGTATTCTCATATGATCTTTAATTATTTTAGTTACTGTGTTTTCCTCTGTTATTTTCATTTATTCATTTCTTTTTATTCATCTGATATATTTTTTACTACTACTGGCTGAAAAAAAACAATCTTCAATAAAGAGTCATGCATCAACATTAATCACATTATCAGGGAGAGATTCCTTGACTTCTGTTGAGTAATTTATGAGGAGTATGGAATCTTTATTTGAGAAAAAGTGCATTTTGTTTTTAAAAAAAAAAAAAAAAAACTTGAATTGTCAGGAAAAAACTTGATCTTATCTCCAATTTCTTCTGTGCTACTAACAAAGTTATAAAATAATAAAAACTCAAATTTGAGATGGTTCAGTTAGCAAGTTCCTAAACCACATATATCAAATTCCATGATTAAGATTCAGTGGGGATAGAGCCTTTTCAGTGAAGTAGTACGTCCATAAACTGGGATTTCTGGGAGGAATTGATGTGAAGCTGTGAGAAGCTATGTTTCTTTTAAATGAAATTTTTTAGCTTCACATCCACGTCAAAGGCCAAGCGGTTCATTTATTTCCACTGATTATGATCCTCTAATCAAGTTTCAAAATCCCTCTATTTCTTGATGAAATATCTATTCTCCTGCCAGATCACTTTTATAGAAAGACCCCCTTGACAATCTGTTGCCGCTAGCATGAAAGCCAGGAGTTCCTATAGTTTTCTCAGCATAAATTGTGCGATATAACAACAAAAACCCGCTGAAAGTGGTGCGGACTTCTATTTCATCGGTCAATGCAGCTATAAGTTCTCAACTAACTATGCACCCTGATGGGTTTTCAGATACGTAGGGACCAGCATTGACATTAAAAGACTTTCGGTTAAATTGGATAGATGAAATAAATGAGCAAGATGAGCTACAAGAGCGCGCCAGAGAGACACTTAATAAGCAACAAGAGAATTTCGAGGTTGGAAAACAAGGTAGCAGAAGTGCCTGACTTGACATTATAAAATAGGGAAAATATTGAGATTGGGAAGAACAGAGGTATAAACAAGGACAAAGTTCCAAGGGTGATAAACAGAAAATTAGATGGCCTTTGAAACTAGTCTGGCAAGGGGTGGATGGTTATCTGTTCTAATGGTACCTTAAGAGTGACAAATGAATACATGGGGAAGGAGAGAAGGGGAATCAAGGAAGTAGAAGAAGACGTGTTTGGAAGGGAAAGAGGGTGATAAGAGTTGTTGGGAATGGGAAAAGAGGAGAAGATGACTTTTTTTTGTTCTTGTTTATGGAAAGGGAGAAGAAGAGTGTTGTTGTAATAAGGAAGAAGAAAGGACTCCATTAATCAAGGACAAAAAAACTATGAGTGTAATCAAAAACAAGCAGCAAACAGCGCGCCTTTGAAACTAGGCTTAGAAGGTGTTGATGGTTCGCAAATATGATATTAATTACAAAAGAACTATAGATGACAAGGAGGATAGAGATGGAGGGAGTGACAAGAAGAAGAAACACCTGAATGGGAGGAAGAAGATAGATTTCAACTCTCAGTTTCTTTAATCGAAAGGAATTCACGGCCTAGAATATTTAATTCAACCTGATAGGCGGATAAGAGAAAGAGGAACTCACAGCAGATAGAAGTAGAGAAGGAATTCAGGTTGGGTCGTTCTCGGCGTCACAAAGTTCTAATAGGAATTCACGAAGGACATCCAGAAGATCGTATGCGCCTTTGGGAAGCGGGGTGTCTGAGGCTTGAGAGGCAGGAGGGAGCGGGAGGGAGCTGTTGTCAACATTTGACGCGCTCATTGCGGGGTTTTGGGCAGGAGTGGCGCCAGTTGGGCCAGCGCAGGGAGTTGGGCGGCAGCGGATTGCATTGCGCCGAACCACTTGTGATGGGGCTCCTGGGAGCACAACATATTTAGGGTAGCGCCTTCCGGCCGATGGAAGCTCGGGTTCTGGGATTGAGGTGAGGGGAGCGGAAATAGAAGGGCGCGCAGCCTTGGCCCGCCGATGCCTGCGACGCCTAATATCCAAGATATCATTTTAGATAAATGATGCAAGAAGCGGGAAGGAGCAGTCTGGATTGGAGAATCAAGAGGGGAGAGGTCAGACGATTTGGACATACATGTCGAATTTGCCAACCATGGTAGGCGGCAACGAAGGACTATTCAGACGAGAGGAGAGAGGGAGGGGGTTCAATAATCAAGCCCAACAACGAGAGAGAGGACAGCGCAGAGGGAAGTCTGGATTTCTTACCCTTTCGGGAGCGAAGTGGGAGTGGTTTACGAGTTAACGGTGGAAGGAAAGCCAAAGGATGGGAGTAAGAGTGAAGGAGGGATGGAAGAGTGAAGGATGGTTGTAAGAGTGAAGGAAGTGGAGGGTGGAGAAGGATGAGAAGGACGAAGGAGAAGCACCTTAAATATCCAATAGGCCAATCCTCAGCACCTTCGTGGCAGCAGTGAGACGCGGCCAGCTGGCAGCTTCCCTTTGATTTCTTCCTTTGCTGCCATCCACCACTGCTGAGCGGGCCAAAGGCGGTGGTGTTGAAGAGGACTGTGTTGAACAAGAATGTTCAGCAGCTGCAGAGAGACGCGCTATGGGCATCAATGTCCCTTTGAGTGGGTTGCGGAACCAAACTTCCGAACTTTCAGCCTTGCTGAAAGACATCGTACGTTACATAGAATGTTCAGCACCCGCGTAGTTCTGTTCAATGGAGAGAAACAACGGCCGTTGGGTTCTTAAATGGCCTCCGAGGCGAGCATCCATCCCCTGCTCAGCCTATGATGAGTTGTGATCGGGGTCCTCAGTGAGAAGAATTGTCCGCCCAAGAGCACGTCTTAAATGGTACTAGATAGTCAAGATACTCGCGTGATTTTCCGCGGCGAGTTTCCGTTGAGATCTTAAAAGCCTTATTAAGAGGAACTAGTTTGTTGCTCAATTGCATAAGCTGAGATGATTTGATACACGGTTGCTGGTCAGACTCTTAAGTCAACCCGCCTAGTTCTTGTGGTGAAGTTCTTTATGACTGCTCATAAGCCTGTGACCATAATAGTGTCTGCAGCTTTCCTGCCTGTCGCAACAGCAGATATTTTTGCTACGTTGGATTTTGTTTTTTGTTCCAGCTGTCTTCTGGGCAAAACTTTGTACATCACGTACAATGAGTGACAGAGAGCACGCTTTGATTACTTCCGCAGAAAGGCAGCAATGATCTCCATTTTTCTCCCACTCTTGTTACAAGTTTCCGGCTGATATTGAATGACTCAGTTCTCCTCAAGATAATTCACATGTCTCAGCATCAGCGGCTCCCAAAAAGATAAGAGTCCACCTTATCTACACCGATGTCCACTGGTTGCTATTGACAACCGGCGCCTACGTAGAGTAACTGAAAACTTGAACTTGTTTTATATTTCTCAGCATTCAGTATCATGAGCTCAGTGGTTTGGTTTTCAAGTCCGTCACTGAAAGAGATTAAAAAAGCACATTGAACGCGGTGAATAGACGCAGATTGGTTGATCACTTGTGCGATAAAAATCCCCAGTTGTTCTCAATAAGACCTCATCCGTTATTATCCTGTCGATGCCCCTGGTACGAAATCGGCTTTCAAGTTCAGCTTGACATATTTCAAGCTCCACACTCGGGCGCTGAATCTTGCCCAACAGTGGGTTTTCTATTCTTTCGAGGTTACATGTAATTATAGCACAACAATCTGAAAGCAATCCAAACTCTCTGTCCTGGTCATGAACGCGCCCAGTATCGATCAAGTGACGCGTTGCTGGCATGGGAGATGTGCTTAAGAGAACAGGAGAATTAGCTTCCATCAGGAAACAATTTTTGGAAACAATTCCTTTGCATCTGATTTTTTGGCAGGCCGAAATGTCCCCAAGATATATCAGGGATTTTGGATGAGAGCAAAACTGCTTAATGGTCTAGTTGTTCCGTGAGGAAGAGACATGGAGGGCTAGATATGGTTAGCAGGTTGTCTGGTCGTTTGAAGCCTGAAGGGTCTTGCAGAATTTCCCTCGAGAGAATCAGCACACAAGACAGTCCCCGGGGTGCGGGGGCAAGCGGAGCTCCAGGGTGCTAACGGGGTACAGCCAGTCATCCCTCCGAAGAAAAAAAAAAGAAACAAACGGTCAACAGGAACAACCATGTCATCATCATCCTCACCTTCACCTTCCTTTCCATCATCTTCTCCAAATCAGCAGCCGATTCATCGACCAGCACAATGGCAACTATCTGGAGACGCACTAGGATATCTCATTGTACTCTCACCAAACGACCTCATCCAACCTCAAGCAAGACTAGCACTCAAAACTCAGAAAACTATTATTGGCTCATCAGCAGAACTATCCACCATCTGCTTGGAGGACCCCATGATAGACCCAGTCCACCTCATCATCAACATCCATACTGAATCAAAACATAATCGCGTAAGCTCACCAGCCAAAGAAAAACAAAAAGAAGAAGAAAAACTTTCTCTGGAAACTGACTAGACTTGAAATAAAAAAAAAACAGGCATCCATTCAAATCATCGGATCAACCGGAATCAGACTGAACCAACCGGAAAATCATATTCATCCATCCTCAGATCCCATACCACTCAAAGATCGCGACACCTTCCACATCAATCAATTCCCCTTCAGGTGGGAACAACGCTGGGATCATCAACTCATCGACTGGTCAAGATTCACCTTGGAAAACCTCAAACACTCCTACTCGACATCCTACCAGAAGATCAACAATCCTTCAATCACAATACTACACCATCCAAATCACCTCCTCACCACTCATCCCCAAAATTACACATCTCACCAACCAAAGCCAATCAAGACTTATCATTCCATTGGGAACAAGACCATCAGCAATCCCCTACCAAGTCACCGCTCCGCTCACCCGACCCTAGTAATATTTCCTTCCAGAGGCGCTCGTATCGAAAATCATCCGATCTACTTACCACTCAGAGGAAAATCCCCAACGCGACAGATGTTGACTCATCAAGTGATGATGAAGACGACCAAAAGCACAATCAAACTACAGATCACCCTGACTTGAACTCTAATCACCATGTCAGTCTCCTCCTATCCACATACCAGTATCAGCTGTCTTGGTTTACTAACAGCCAATTCTAGTCCTCCGAGCCTCTCACCTCATCACCAAGAAGCCCAACCTCATCGATAATTCAGGATTCATCAACCAACATAGAACTCAGCCCCTCCCAACCCCGTCGCAAGAGTCTTCTGCAAAAACTTCTGATAAAACAAGCCGTCCAAGTTCACATGACTCATCAATCCGACTTAGGTGAACCATCACCGGTTGCCTCCTCAGGTTTCAGTAGCAGTGATGACGATGATAATCTCGATCAAGATGACGAACCGGACTCCACCGATGAAGAACGTGCCACACAGCCAAACAATGATATTGCTGACAACAGTAGTGATGAAGATAGATCCGATCCTCCCCCTGCTAGGATGGTCGGTTCGAGTCCATCCAAAACCACACTTTCACCTTCCGGGAATACCGTACGCAAATTTCTCTGTCTACCATTCAAACGAATCTTCTATGATAACCTACATACATAAACTTTTATTCCATTTTCTAGTTAAATCAACCGAATCATTCAATCGGCCCAGTCTCTCCTGGAGCCATCTTCTCTGCTAAACCACGCTCGATCAGTTCGGCCAGTCATTTCAATCAGAAAACTGTCTCCCTCCCAAGCTCAGTAACCCGTCCTGTCTTTGACCGACGCTCCATCTCACCCAACGCAAAACTTCTTTCGAGCTTTCAGAATGAGCAATCCTCCCACTCCCCTCCCCCTCTACTACATCGCTTGTCTTCCCCTCAAAAGCAGTTTCAGGAAACAATCATATTCTACCGAAGAACTCATGAACTTCTCTCCCCCTCTATCAGCCTCCACCTGTCTCAGCCACACCTCACAAACACCTCTTCCCTCTTTAACCGCTCGTCTGGCAACCGTGCGTTACAATACCCAACTAAATAGTCGCACTCCTAGCTTCCCTCTGTCCCCTGCTCCACCCCCACCCCGCCGTCAAATGAAGAAGTTATTCGAAACCGGTTAAGGAGTAGATTGAGAGCCTCTGCCCCCGCGTCTTGTTCCTTCGCCTCAGAAAAACAACTCGAAAATGGATCCGCTTCTTCCTCAAATACACCTCATCGTATTATTCGCACTCCTAGGTCCTTCCTGATCAAACGTCGCGGTAGTCTTACGCCCTTGACTGCCCCAGTATGTGGACATGATCCCGCGACTCTCACTCAAAATTCAGTAAACCATCCGGAACAAGAGAGTATGGATGATGACTACGATTATGAGCACATGGCCGTTGGTGATGAGAAGCGCAAGGTTCGCTTCGATCGCGACGTTTTCTGCTTAGAGTTCGACCAGCTTCCAGAAGAGTTACCTCTATCGAGACAGAGGAAACGCGTCAAAGTTGATGTTGAAGAGGGTGAAGCGGTTACAGAAACAACCGACAATGTAAGAGTTTTCCCTTGACCAACGGAGAAGTGCGCGAGACTTGCTTACTATACTTGTCATAATGGCTAGTCGGAATGTGATGGGCAGGGAAGAAATACTTTCCCCACCAGTTCGGACTTGAATAATCGTCCTCGTCGTCACTCACCCAGATTACCTCCTCCTTCAAAACACGCACCTCCACCGCGCTCTACTTCTCCTCCTCCTCCTTCGATGATAATTGAGAAAGAGGACGGTCATCCAGAGATGTGCGATTCTTACCTTTGTGCTGGATCAGAGAGCATGTCGATTTCTTCGGCTCTTAACACGGTCGATCTTAGTAGCTTGTCAATCAACGCTTCTTCCTCAGGTACCGCCATCGATCCTTTCGCCATCATCATTGCTCATTCCCCTCCATCTTTCCCTTCTACAAGCTTCTGATCTACTCATCTCGCCCAATATATACATATTTGCATATAATATGTATATATTAACTCCCCCCCAACTAAGCAGCAACCACACCCTGAGATCTTATCGCCATCCAACATCACTCTTCTTACTGCGCCTATATACCACCTGACTGACTGGCTGACCTAAACATTCATCTGTCAATCCGTTATTACAATTACTCTTCCTTTCACTTTTCATCGACCAGGTCAAGCGGCAGGAGACGATATTTATCCTTCCTTAGAAGAACCGGTAGTCAAGAGAGGATCGATGATCGAAACTTTGACGGCGCGTCTGTTCCCGGTGTCAGGGGATTAGTTGCGACACCATGTGTGGAGACGAACCGAGGACGACGGGCGTCATTACCGAGCGACTTGGGGCGACTAGGCGAGCTACAGAACCGATTGGGCAGGCTCAACTTATCGACTTCCTCTTCCTCTCTCCCTGACGAACCCGGACTGCCGAGGGTCCATTCCGCTCCAACCCCTGGCGCTATCGCCACTTTCGTCCGCCCCGCGCGTGGCATCAGCTTCCCCCCAGTGTCGCCGCTTTTTCGCCTAGACTCACTGGCGTCAAGCAGCTTTTTATGGGACCCATCGGGGGCTCCAGGAACTCGGCTCCGGCATCCAGTCTTTTCTGAGCGGCCTCCGTAGCCCTCGTTCATCCGCCGTCCCGACGACAGCAACTCGGAATCTTCCTCGTCTTCCTCCTCCGATGATGATAATGATAGTGATGACGTCAAGCAGGACGGCGACAACGAAGGCTCGGTTGATGGGCTCGATACGACTCGTGAAGATGACGATCGTCAAGCCAGCCTGGATGCCGAGGATCCTATTATTATACCCATCCTTCCGACCCCATCTCAAGAGAAGCCCGTCCCATCTCGTCGACCGACTCGTAGGACTGCCCAAGCCCAAGCCATTCCCGCGGTCCCTGGGAACAAGGCCCAATCAGTTGCCTCTCCCATAGTTGAGCCTAGAAAGCCGCGGGAGACCGCCGCGTCATCCTCCCACTGTCGCCGCTAGGTCTACCCAGGCTCCGAAGCCTTCGCTTCCCGACAAATCCAAAGCTGATCTTGACAGGCCTCCGTCGTCAACGTCGACCACGACGATCAGGACGAGGGCTCGCACGACCGGTGGGCCGACGCTGAGACCTCGGAGGGGAGACGGGTCTCGAAATGCGCTCCCATCAACCACCACGGCCTCCAGGTACCCTCCTCGGCCTCTCCCGGCTGCTGCTGCTGCCGCGAATCCCGCCGGCCCGGGTAAACCTAAGACTAGACTCAAGAAATAATCGCTCTCTCCCTTTCTTCCAAGTTCCAGCTTTCCTTTGTCTTTTTCCATCATCTGCGGCACTCTTGTGTACTTGTTTTTTCTCCCGCCCGGTTCTCCCCCATCAGCGGCCCGCCATCTCTCGCCAGCCGCTTTTCTCCCTGCTGCCTGCATCACTTATCTCACACCTTTTTTTCACTTGGACCTTGGACTTGAAGGTCTGTGTTCTGTCTTTCGGTGGTCCGGACCGTCTTGTGTTTATCAGAATCTTCCTCTCTTTTCTTGTATTTATTATCAAGTTTTTTTTTTTTTTTTGTAGCGAAAAAGGCGGGCTGGTGTTGCTTGGATTTGGCTCTTATCATTACTGTGTGTGTTTGTATTTTTTTTTCTGTGGAGAGCATGACTCTATGTTTTTATTTTTATTTTTATTTTGTATTTATGGATGGATGGACTTGGTTCTGAGTACATAGTGATTAAGAATTGACATCAAGTTCCAATCAGAAACTCAGGTTGCTTGCAATCTTATTTTGACCCAAGCCCTTCCTAATTCTGAGGGCCTGGTATAGCCTGGCGGGCGCAAGCGCTCCTTGCGAAGCAAGCCTCTGAAGGAGAGGGGCTTGCAACTGAAGTCCAACATTTGGCCTGGAAGCCGCTGCATGATTGGAGCAATTGTAGTTCTACATTTCATCATTGATTTACTTATTGCTCAAGAACCACAGCTACCAGAGCTCTGCCATGAAGTTTCCCAAGTAGAGGAAAATCTTGGCTTGAAAATGACTTTTTTTTTCATGAACCATTAGTTTTTAGAGTGTTGTCTTCATGATTTCTCGAAGGACAGAGTTGTGTGAGACCATCATGTTATTTACATAATACAGGAGCGGATACCTGCATTATGTGTTAAAAGCACTAGTGGTTGGGTTGCCCACTGGAACTCAAACTTGACTCTTCTGGCATACCTTTATAATGGGAAAATGTATTGAGAAATCAAAGCTGTCACCTCTTTCAACCCAAGATTCCTCCTATTCACAGTGAAGCTCTTCATCTTTGTCACCACATCTCCAATTTTTGACATTTCATCTTCCCTCAACCTCAGGGTTTCTTCCTATTTATGCTGGACTGGCCTTGGTATGTTCAAATGCTGCTGAATGATCTTTCTTGGTCATCTGGAGGGGGCTCTTCTTGTTGAAATTGGAGTCACTGATTGAGCACTTTGATTGACTGGAGTTTTCTTCTTGGAGGAGCTGTTGGGTGCACTTGTCTTAGATGGTGGAGTGTAAGCTATGTGGAAGGCAATGGTCCTTTTCCTTTTGACAGTTTCTTCGTGTTTGCAGATCCGCTGGGGTTGTTTGCACAGGCGCTTGGATTGTTCATGCCTTGATTGGTTTTGTTTGCCTTCTGAGCCTGGAGCTCCATTTTCTCAACTCATTGCATGAGCTGAGCAATGAGTGAGTCACGGTGAGAAAGATTGGCTTATAAGTTGTAGGTCAGCAACCATGTTGGCATCCATCTTCATGCTTAGGAGAGTGGAGTAGAAACTAAAGGTAAAGTATCTGTTTGTTTGTAGAGATAGCGGGTATGGAGGGCTTGGATGATAGTCCAGTGAGATGAGGAGAGATAGTGATACACACTCTGGATGTTTTATGATGCAAGAGCTGCAGATCTTCTCATGTGACCTACTCATGCACTTCTTGACTCACCTCATCATCTCAAGAGGCAGATTTCTGACTTGAATATACTTATATACACAAGTATATATTAATGTGTAATAAGGCAGCTCCTTAGCTATGCATTATTATTACGGCTCTTGTGTCTCAATGGAGCATGCATAAGAATGAGCTTACGGGTGCATGTGCATGCGTAGTGGTGGAGGGGTGAATATTTTTAGGATGGGCATTTCACAAGTGGGTGTCAAAAGGAAACCACAGCTGAGGTTTCCGGCCGCCGCCCAACCACTGAGAAACCACAGGCTGCAGCTGCGCAGAAAACCTCACCCGTTTGCGGGTGGTGCCACTATGCTAAATCCAATATCTGGCCTTAATTTTTTTGGAACCAAGTTACAAAAAGGTTATCCTCCAAAAGTTTACATTATCATTCAGAAAAAGAAAATAAATATTTCCATAAGTTATTTTGCATACTTTACTTACAGGCAAAAATTAGTTACTTTACAAAAAAGAAAAATCTGGATAACAAAAAAAAGTTATGTTATCCAATTTCCCTGCTGTAAAATATTTTAACGTAACTGCCCATTGTTGCTTTACTGCAGAAAATACAGTATTGGAAAACCAACCTGGAGGCCGCTGGAGCCTCAAAGCCAGTCTGGGTTGTTGGAATTCTGAATTCATTCCTTTATTATTTCTTCTCAATCCTAAAAGATAAATTGATTAAATTTTTTGTGGTTGAATAAATAATATTTAATAAAGGATATTTGAACAATATTGTTATGGATCATATTTAATGAAGGATATATTGTGAGCAAATTTGATTCCAGGAACTGTATTCCTCTAGCTACAAAGGTCAAAAAAATTCAAAGAAAACTCTGAAAATAATATATATTGAGTTTTAAGGAAAGTTTGGACATTTTGAATGGGTTTGGGGATTTTATAATAAAAAGAAATGGCCAAAAAATAGCCAAAAGTAGGAAAAAAACAGAGGGGCCTGCAAGAAGGGGTGTTTAAGGTGCCCTCTGGGGTCAAGAACTGGTTTAAAAGGGTATTTTGACAAAGCTTGGGCCTGTAGAACAGGTTTATTTAAGTGCCCAGGGGATAATAATGGATTAAGAATAGTAGGAAATATGCTATATAATAATTACTACAGGAATAATCCTTTGCAAAAAAGGGCCAGAGGGTTGGAAGGGGTAGTTGGAGGAGCTTTTGTGACAAAGAGAGAAAGGGAAGGGACTCACTGATGAGGATTATAAGGCTGTACACTGGTGGTATGTCAGCCTCTATGCTACTAACCAAGTGATATAAGAGCACTGGTCGTGCTATGAGTGATGCACTTGTGGTGATTTGGTGATGGTAAGGGTTAATTCCTATATTTAATAATTATCAAAAATAATTAGCTTCAAGTATTTAAATCTTGCAAAGCTTCTTCTCAACCTTTTCAGGGAGGGAAATCCTGTAAGTATACGTGGATTCTTCCTGCTGAGACAGTCAGGGAATATTCTTGAGGTTGTAAGTAACTAGTACCTACATGGTTGGGCCTTTATAAGGGTTGGAGTGCAACTAACAACTGGTTGTAGTAGTTCAGATGCGCTTCAAGACTTATATAAGTCACTACAGGTGGATTCAGTGCAGACAATAAGTGGTGTGGATGATGGTGGATACGTGATCCAGTGGCAAGAACACTAAATAAGGATTTTGGGATAATTTATAGACTGTCTTGTAGATAGTTATAATAATATCTGGAGGCTGAATGCGCTTTTTCTGAGTGACTGGGAGGCTGGGGGAAACTACCAGAGGAAGCTGGTGCTTAAATATTCTAACAAGACACTCAGAAGCGCCCAATATCTTCCTTGTGGGACCTTTGAGGCGCACTGGGATCAAGATCAAGAAATGTTAATCCCTTGGATTGTTACGTGGTTAATATTAACAGATCAATGATGGTAATTTACTTTAAATTAAAGTAAACATCATTGATGCTGTTAAAGTTAATAAAACAATTGTTATCTCCTTCCAGGCAGCACTCAAATTTAATGATGATAATTAACTTTTAATTAAAACACATCTTTTGACGTGAATAAAGTTGTTAAAAACTTATTATCTCCTTCCTGTTGACGCTCAAATTAATGATGTTAATTAACTTCCAATTAATGCACATCATTTGATGGGAATAAGATTTATAATAACTTGTTAACTCCTTCCTGTTGACACCTCATTATGGGATACAGATCAATGATGTGCTTATGCTTTAAATAATTAATTGTTATCAATTGTAATATTTATAAGCATATTTGAGGCGCATATTTTGTAAGTTAAGTTATTTTATGTTATATTTTACGGCTAAATATAATAATAGAATAAGGTAAGATAAAATTTAAAATAATAGGACAAAATGTGCGTAGACAGAACAAAACCTGGCAAAACTAAACAAAACCTTTTGAGGTCAGACAAAACTAGGCAAAACCTATTATAATAATTTATAATTAAGGTTTTAAAGTTTGTTAAGTTTTCAGTAATGTTCTTGTCATGTAATTTACTCATTATGGTACGTGTATTATATTAATTGTACTGTATTAACTCTGATAAAATATAGTACAAGTAATATAATATTAAATATTAATATTTTAACAACTTATTACATAATTTTAAAAATTTTAATGATGTAATTATTTCATTTTAACTACTTGGGGAATGTCAGGTATGTTGATATTACCTCTGTGGTTGACATGGTAAGTACTGAATAAGCTGTAGGCTGGAATGAGCTGGGGGTTCCTTCAAAGGGGGAGAAGGGGGCTCTTTGAAGGATGTTCTGAGGCCTTTGGGACAAAATCAGAGTCCCCTAAAATTTTTTGGACTAGTTACAGTACCATCAGAGCTGTAATTAGACAGTAGTAATACTCAATATTTATTAAATAGAGTCACATGGCAAGTCACCTGCTGTGGCTTATCACACAATTTGGCTTGCTAAAACTGTTATGGGGTCTTTAGGACAAAGCTAGAGTCCCCTCAGGGTGTTTGAAATTGTTACTGTACTCTATAGGCTGCAAATAACCAGTATTAGTACACAAATGGGGGCTGAAATAGTGCCATATGGTGTGTCACATGTTGTGGCTTGTCACACAATGTGGTTATTTATAGGGGGTTGGGTTTGCGACCCCCACCTTTTGGTGTTGCGACCCCCAAAGTGTGAGACTGTGTCTCTAGAGTGACAACAGGACACAAAGGTTTGTCAAGTAATTTGTATTTCTTGGAAAGAAGATAAAAATTAAGTAACAAGGCAAAGAAAGAAAAGAAGCTATGTTTTTTATTTTTTTATTAACTCTACTGATTTATCTCTAAGCT
Organism: Puccinia novopanici; assembly: GCA_004348175.1. Taxonomy (NCBI): domain Eukaryota; kingdom Fungi; phylum Basidiomycota; class Pucciniomycetes; order Pucciniales; family Pucciniaceae; genus Puccinia; species Puccinia novopanici. The sequence goes on from SMGU01006241.1 coordinate 34,705, forward strand.
GGTAAAGCTGAGGACAGGAGTGATGAAGTCTCAACAGTTCAACTCTAATGAGGACTGGAGAAGCTGTGTAAAGACTAGTCTCCTCTGGATGACTCAACAGAGGGTCTCTTCTGGATGACTCAACAGAAGGTTCACTGGAATGATGAAATCAAGACCAGGCCCAAGATTTTTGAGGGAGTTGACCCAATGCTCTTTAACTGGAAACCTATGTGGTTTGTTTAATGATAAAAACCACAGAAAAACAGGAGGAGTGATGAAGAAGAGGGGAAAGAAACAGATAAGTAGTAGGGGTGGTTCAGGACCACCCTGAGAGGAGAGAAGGAAACAGAAAGAGAAAGATTAGCAGGAGAGATGACTTACTGATAAGTGATGATGACACTGGGTGCAGTGGGAAAATGACTTAGCAGTAAGGGACCTCTGGATTCCTGGTGAGTGATCTGTTCTGGTTCTGGTTGATGTCTGGCCTGAGGTTGAGAATTTTCACTGGGCTCTGATTATCCACCGGTGGGATTAGAGTAAAATTGAATATATTCAATTTGAGCTAGAAAATAATTCTATTTTCAACCTTGATTATTTCAGGCATTCATCACAACTATATTACACATCATGCATTGAGCATGGGTAGAAAAATGAGGAGAATATGATAAAAGAGTGTATTCAATCCAAAGAAATATGTCTTAAATAATAAAAACTCTTGTTTAAGAGAAAAGAAATAAATTTATTTATTTACAATTGAAGCCTTTTGGACAGGCTTGCTGTCTCTAAGGCTGACACAAAGGGTGCGGGCCGTCCCACGGACCCAGTCAGGCCGGCCACGGGACGTTGAGCCCCGGAAACCCGGATTTTTGGGAATCCTGGGGGTTGCCGTACCAAAAATGAGGGTTCGCCGCCCCAAAAATGAGGGGTCGCCGCCCCAATTTCGCCCAAAGTCCAAAAAAAAAAAAAGGGGGGGTCGCCAACCCAAAAAAAAGGGGTCACCGCCCTAATTACAAAATAAAAAAATAAAAAAATAATTAAATTTTGCGCAAAAATATACATTATTTTCCACAAGAAAATATTCAAGAAGATTGAATCAATCAAGGAAAAATATGGAGGAAAGGGGAAGGAAGACAATAAGCTACTAGAATAAGAAAAATAAGAAGAAAGAACAAATCAACAGAAATAATCAATAAAAACAACTTTTATTCCCCCCCTTAAGTTTAGCAGTCAATTCAAAGCAGCTAGAATATTTTTCCTTCCACTGTAAAGCTTCTGGAGAGGCCACTTCACCCCAACTCTTCAAAAGGATAGGGGCAGGAAAAAGAAGGGGATCTTTGAGTTCTAAAACAGTAAAGTGGGAGTTGCTGAAAGCAAGGAAAATGGGGGGGTTATTGTTTGGAGGGCAGAAATGAGGAAAGAAAGTTTGGGATGAGGCAGAAGAAAAGAAGAAGAGGGGGCATTGAAAAGCATTAGCCAGTGGTTCACCCATGGAGGGCATGCACATCCAAAAGCTTTGACCACACAATTTGTTTGACTGGACCTGAGTTCTTTTTTTCAATTCTTCCAAGGTTTCTTGATCCATGAATTCCTTGTCAACATACAATTTTCCACACGTGTTCAATTCGTCCAAGAGTTTTTGGCGGACCTCCATGTAGTTGTCTTGACCCTTCCCAAGCTTCACACAGTAAGAAACCGCTCGAAATCCACAGTGTCTGTCTGAGTCAACGTCCAATGCCTTCTGAATATAGTCTTGGATGTAGGAGGGGAGCTTTTTGATCATTCTGGGGATTTCTGGGAGAGTTCGTGGAGGATTGGAAACCTTGACTGCTTTGACAGGGCGGAACTTCTTTGGAGGTGGAGGTGGAGGTGGAGGGTGTTTTGATGAAGAAGAGACTGATTGTGGAATATCTTCAGTGACTTTTCTTATGGGTTGAATTCGCTTGGGTTTTTCTGGCTCCTTCTTCTGTTTCTTCCATTGTTCTTCTTTTTTTTCCTCCGCCTGGCGTTTCTTCTCCACGTGCTCAAAATGGGATGGATCCCTCCTGGTAGTTGTTGATTTTGGTCTGTTTGTTGCACCTTTGGGCCTTCCTTGTGTTTGTTGGGCTTGAGTTGGTAATTTGATGTCCACAACAGTTCCAGATCCTTCAATCACTTGTGTGATGGCGTCCAATTGGATTTCCCTCTGCGTTGGATTCATTGCCAGGAGTTTCCCCTTGAGTTCTTCAATTTTTTGAGCCGCCTTCTGATCTTCAGGTGTTGCTGTAGTGACGCTTAAGTCCTAAAAATTAATTGAAAAAAGAAATAAAAAAAATCAGCATTTGACGTTAATTTATTGATGAGTGATGAGAGGAATCTTGTTGAGTGGGGTGGATGGGTCCAGGGTGGTAGAATTAGTGCGGCAACCCCAAAAATTAGCGCTGCAACCCAAATTAATCCTGCGACCCCCATAATTAGCGCGGCG
>SMGU01006243.1:0-13296 GCA_004348175.1 Puccinia novopanici
AAAAAAGTGAAAAACTGAGCATGCTCAGCCAAAAAAAAAAAAGTTTCCAACTCAGCAAAAATCATGGGGGAATGTTTGCTGAGTTTTTGTTTTACAGACTGAAAGGCCTGGTGGCCTTGACTGGGCTTTAAACGGACGGCACCAAAGCCAATTTATCCAGCATTGGAGATAATGAGCTTTTGCTGAACACCCATTTGTGTTAATAAATAATTCTTCCAAACCATATGCAAGTTGAGATTATGCAAATCATTGCCCCAATTGATTTCCGCTCCCGCAACTAGTCCTTTGACTTCAGAAGTCACACAGATTCATTTCTTCCCATCACATCAGCTTCAAATCAACCCTTAATCCACTGTTTGATTGAACCAACACTGCACATCAAAAGTCTCCCAACGCTTGATCTCAACGTTAGAAATTCAGGAGGAGTTTGATTGCAACTCAAGTGGAGGTACAAATTGCTGCTGGTTTCTTTCTTTCCCCTTTTTCTTGATCTATTGATTCTTTTCTGTTATTGAACTCTCTTTCTTTCTTGATCAGGCTTGTTGTTGTGTTTCATTCTCCATTAATATTTCTAATGGTCATTTCGAGTTATAGCTAGATTTTGATTATAAGAAGGTACTTCTCATTTCATCTATTTCTTTCTATTTATATCTCATTGATTTAAATCTTTTCCGTTCTCACTTCTATTCTATTTTCAGTTATTTTTACTACTATTAGCATTTAGTTGATTAGCTGCAATAAAGTCCTTGATCTCAAATTCCTACAATTGATGCTGGCCCAATTTGCTTTTGGGGCAGGCCCGGATCAGCCCGCTAAGGCCCAATGGGCCTACCAGGCCCACCAAAAAAAACTCAGCAAAACATTCTCCAATGATTTTTGTTCAGTTTGGCGCATTTCTTTTTTGGCTGAGCATGCTCAGTTTGTCACTTTGTTTAACTTTGGAAAAATTAGCATATATTTTCCACCCCCATTTTTTAATTTTTCTTGGGGGGAATTGCAATTTTTTGTAGTGAGAGCGCAACCAAGCCAGTGATTTAGTTCAGTATCTGAATGCTGCAATCAATGACAATACATCTGATGAGGAAGTCTTGCAACACTGAAGATGAGCCTCTAAGCACTGTTTGGCCAATCTTTTCCAACCAACAACTCAGCCCAAATCCTTCCCCAAAACGTCTCTTGAAATCTGGTAAAACCCACTACAAGCAACCAGTCAAAAATTCAAACTTGGTGTCTCAAAACGTCTTCCGGCACCTGTCCCAAGAAAAAAAAACATGAATGGAAAAAGAAAGCTCTCAAAGCAGTTGGAAAATAATAAAATGATGGAAAACTAATTTTACGGGTAGATCCAGTCAAAGAGTGCAGTCAACACCATCATTGATCCTAATCTTGAACACGCAACTCTGGAAAACCAACACACAAGCAGCTCCAACCAATATTCTATTCAACTTGCCTAAACCATGTATTGGACAACTATCTTTTATCTCCAAAATCCCCCAACACTCAGCAAATCAGATATTGCTCAATCTCAATGGGAGGAATTGAACTCAGCCCTCAAAACAGCCACCTTACTATATAATAAAAAGAAAATAAAACAAAAACTTCAAAATTCCACAGTTCATGATTGACAATGTGACTCAGTTTAACAATTTGTTCTTCAGTTCACTCTCAATGGAACAAAATCACTTAGTCACGCTGCACCCCTGGCAACTGCCCAGTCTGCCATCAGCAGGCTTCCCTCATTGAATCAAGCTCCAATCACAAGAAGGGGTGTTTATCTTTCCCGGTCAATTGCCAAGCAAGCTCTACATATGGTTAGTCACAAGGAGATCTTACAGGTCAAACGAGGCAACCCAAAGCCATCATTCTATGCTAGACAATCTCGACTTGAGAAAATCACTCCTTGACTGGGCAGCTTCTCAAAGCCCGGTCATTTATGCACATCACTTCTTTTGTCACTCAAAAAACTTTGCTAATGGATCTTTTCAGGTAACTCCATTGCATTCCAGGGATACATTACAAACACTTTATTCCATCTTTTGGGATCAAAAAAAGCATCAGCCGCAACACAGCAACTCATTGGATGTTCACGCTTGGATACAGTCCTCAGGAACATTGCAAATGCCTTTACTTTGATGGCCATGAGCAACCGGCCGTTGTGAAAGCTAGAAAAAAATACATTCAAGACTTTGATGTCTATCGAAAGCACTCACATTTCTATGGAGGGGAAAACTTGGACATTGCTGCTCATGTGGATCTGGAGACTCTTGGCAATTACAAAGAAGCAGTTTTGATTTTTCACGATGAGTCAATCATCAATGCCATAGAGAGGCCAAAATTTACGTGGCTTCTTCCTGGAACCACCAAAATCCGTTCAAAGAATGTTGGCCGCCTTATCCACATCTAGGACTTCATCCTAGAGAGAACTGGACGGCTCAAGATGTCTGCTGATCAATTCGAAATACAACAGAGTACTGGAGGAAGCACTCTTGAGGTTGCTCACTGCAAAGAAAACTCAGTCAACTGCCTGCAGTTGACATTCAGCATGCTCAAGCTAAGCTGCCATCCAAACTCCACATATTTGCATATGTAGATTTTTTGGCACAGTCACTGTGCAGTGTGCACAGTGACTGTGCATCCAAGATTGGTTGAATCAATATTGGAGAAAGGTTTGAGTAACACCACAAGCTTCCTTGGACTTTCAGCATGTCAACTGCAGCACCACAAAAAATAGTGTGTCGCTTGCTAGCAAGCGACATCCAGGAGCTCAGACCACAAACTTGTCCAAGGTCCTTGCAAAAGGGCACTGCGCAGTGACTGCGAACAAGGGGATGTGCTCAAGAATGGGAGAAGCATCCACCAGAGATTCCTTGATGTCAGTTGCTAGCAACCGACATCCGGGCACTCATGGTGCAGGGAGTTGAGCATGTTTTCCCGCAGTGATGGTAATTCACAGTGATCCAGTGAGCCCCTGATGATGATACCAGCCAACCAGAGGTCACACAGGCCTTCCAGTGAGTGCTTCTGAGGCCCCTCTGAGAATATAAAAGCTACTTGTTCCTCCTGGTTTTTCCCCCAGTTAAGAAGAGTCAACCATATACCAGAATTAGCCAACAATATTATAAGTCTTGTCAATAAGCCTATATAATATTGAACCAGTAGCTTTGCTCAGTGTTTTTGCCACCAGATAAAAATCATCTGCCATCACTTACACTGTCCCTGTCTACTCTGGCCTTCTGTAGTGGTTCCAAAAAGCCTTGAATGATCTTGAACTACTACCCCAATTTGTTATCAAGTCATTGCCTTTGTTGAAGAATCCACCAAACCAGTAAGTTTAATTAATTACTACCTCAACCACCTTCCCTGTCTGTCTCAGCAGGAAGAATCCATTGAGTTATTCTGGATTTCCCTCCCTGTATCAGGTTGAGAAGAGATTTACAGTTAAATACTGAAGGTATTACCCTTTTATTAATTCCTCATAAAAGAAAAACCTTACATTAATCAATCAAAACCATTTTTTATCAACACTCAGAGCGCAACCAAGTGCCTGTAAACACCTGGTTAGCAGCATAGAGGCTGACACATTTCATGCTTGAAGAATGCCAGCTGATGTAGACCTTGAATTCAAAGAAACTCATGGTGTAAAGTCCGACAAGACTTGTATGACCATAGCACTTACATGCAATGCTGATGGCAGTGACAAGAGACCCCTTCTCTTTATTGGAAAGTCACAAAAACCACAATGTTTCAAAGGTCACAGTGCCAAGTATCATAACTATGAATAGGCTTAAATAATAAAGCTTGGATGACAACTGAAATTTTCAGAGGTGGCTGAAATCTTGGAACTCAAAACTCAAGGGGGAAAGCTGAAATGTCTTGCTCCTGCTTGACAACTTCAAAGGACATTAACTTCCTGAAGGTGGTGTTTCCAACATCCAAGTCAAATTCTTTGCTCCCAACCTCACAAGTCATGTACTTCAACCACTTGATGCAGGAATAATTAAATGCTTCAAGTCCTACTACCAAAAAAAACCATCCTGAGATTGAGAAACTTGTTTACTGAAGAATTGGAAAAGAAAGAGAGGACACCAATGAAGGACATGTTTAAAGTAAACCAGCTGGTTGCCATGAGGATATCAAAAAGCATGGGACAGTCTCTCCGCCTCTACAATTGCAAACTGCTGGGGAGCGACAAAAATCATCAAGATTCCTTCCAAAAACTGCGAGGAGGTTGTGTGAGTTGTGTTGCTGATATGTTTTCTGATCCCTTTGGGTTCTTTCTTCTTGTGCCAATGCTCAGACTGACCACACTCAATTTTTACACACATTATATCATTAGAAAAAAGACCATCATAAACAGCGAGATGGCCTTAGAAGCTCAACTCAACACCTGGAAAAAATTGGTGCTGTTCTCCCTGAAACCAGATGTCAATCCATTATCTTCTCAACCCTGATGGTGAAAATTATGAAACAGCCAGAGATCTCAGTGAGCTAGGGAGAGTTATTTGGGACACAGACAATGCAAACAAGAGAGCTGATAGTCACCTATTGAGGTGAGGAGGAGAAATGACCAGGAGAATGAGTGAGGAAAGAAAAGAGAAACAAAATTTGGGAGAACTATATCTATCTACAATGTGGCTATAACCTAAAACTAAGTGATCACTAGATAAAGTGATCACTAGATACAAGGTTCCCATGTGGCTTCCTCCTCACTAAACCTAACTGTGTGCAGTCACTCACTCCAGGGAGTTTTCACTGCATTCCAACAAAAAACCTTGCCATCCAGATGCAATTGAACAAAGAGATATTTGCTGCTGTTCAACATGAACATGATAATGACTCCAAAGGCACCATTCCTCAAAGCCCAGAGCCTCAAATCCCGCGAACTTCCAAGAGAGAAATGTGTAGCCTCATCTCTCAATCTCTTCACTACCTAGAGGATGATGTTCATGCTGAGAGCAACAAGCTGAGCGACTTGTTGGAAGACTATCAGCAAAAACTAATGACCGAGCTACACTTCAACAGTGTGGTAACGCTGTTTTTCAGCCATCAAACCCAAAGGACTCAACAAACCCTAATTATCAGTCCATATTCAGATTCAGAAACTCAATTTACCCTAGGCCAATCCCTTACAGCATGGCTCAATTCTCACTGGATCAGAAGATATTCAATTTTCCCACTTTTGGAGGAACAAAGGACACATGGCCAACAGAGCAGAAGACCCCCAAAACCAACCATCATTCATTATCCCACCTTCTGGAAATTCTTGGATCAGCCCTATCTCACCCTTCTGGAAATGCCACACTTTCCCACCAACCATCATCATGACAACTTTCACCCTTGGAAACTGCCACATCTGGTATCCTTTCCCATCATGTCACTTTCACACTCTTGTTCCTGTCTCTTCCCTCATTCTGGAAGATGAACCATTGTCAACCACAGAGGTAATATCACCATACCTGACATTCCCCAAGTAGTTACAATAAAATCATTACATAATTCATTTTGTTAAATTATGTAATAAGTTGTTAAAATATTAATATTAAACATATATTACTTATATTATACTTGATCAGAATAAACACAGTACAATTAAATAATATAAGTACCACAATAATTAAATTACATAACAATAACTTTACTGAAACCTTATGATGTCTTAACATCTTGAATATAAATTATTATACTAGATTTTGGCTTTTTTTGTCTGACCTCAAAAGGTTTTGTTCAGTTTTTCCAGGTTTTGTTCTGTCTACGCACATTTTGTCATTTTATTTTATCTTTTATTTTACATATATTTTTTATATATTTATCTGTAAAATATAACATCAAATAACTTAAATTACAAAATATGAGCCTCAAGTATTTTTATAAATAATTATAATTGATAACAATTAATTATTTAAAGCATAAACAAATCATTTGATCTGTATCTTATAATGATGTGTCAACAGGAAGGAATTAACAAGTTGTTATAAATCTTATTCTCATCAAAGGATGTGCCTTAATTGGAAGTTAATTAAAATCATTAATTTGAGCGCCAACAGGAAGGAGATAATAAGTTGTTATCAACTTTATTCCATCAAATGATGAGTATTAATTAGAAATTAATTACCATCCTTAATTTTGAGCACTGCCTTGAAGGAGATAACAATGTTTCATCAAATTTAACAGCATCATTGATGGGTAATTTAATTTAAAGTAAATTAACATCATTGATCTGTTAATATTAACCTTGTAATAATCCAAGGGATTAAAATTTGATGATCTTGACCCCAGTGCGCCTCAAAGGTCTCACAAGGAAGATATTGGGCACTTCTGAGTGCCTTGTTAGAATATTTAAGCACCAGCTTCCTCTGGTAATTTTCCCCAGCCTCCCAGTCACTCAGAAAAGCGCATTCAGCCCTCAGATATTATTATAACTATCTACAAGACAGTCTATAAATTATCCCAGCAGACTTATTTATTGTTCTTGACACTGCATCATGCCTCCACCATCATCCACACTATTTATTGTCTGCCCTGAATCAACCTGTAGTGACTTATATAAGTCTTGAAGCGCATCTGAACCACTACAACCAGTTGTTAGTTGCACTCCAACACTTATTAAGGCCCAACCATGTAAGTACTAGATACTTACAACCTCTAGAACATTACCTGACTGTCTCAGCAGGAAGAATCCACGTATACTTACGGATTTCCCTTCCTGAAAATGTTGAGAAGAAGCTTTGCAAGATTTAAATACTTGAAGCTAATTATCTCTAATAATTATTATTCATAGGAATTAACCCTTACACTCACCAAACTACCACGAAATCATCACTCATAGCACAACCAGTGCTCATAAACACTTGGTCAGTATCATAGAGTCTGACATTGCGTCTCTTCCTCTTGACATTGACAAATCAGTCCCCACTCTGGTTGTTCCCAACCTACATGAACCACTACTCTCGGTTTCAGGCTTGTGTGACGCTGGCCTTACTGTGTTGTTCAATAAATTTTTGTGTGAAATCTACAAAGAAACCAAGGACAAGGAAGCGGATATCTCAGTGGGACCCGGCTATTTCAGGGGCAACCTCTACTACCTCCCGACATGTGAGGTAAGATCTCACGCAAATGCTTGACTCTCTACTACCACGGTTGATAACTCACTGTACGGATATCATCTCTGGCTGTCTCACATAGGACTATGTCCTCTCAAAAAGCTCTTAAGCTTAGCGCATAACGCTGTTGTGTATTCTAAAATGTTGAAAATTAAAAAAAAATATTTCTTTTATTCTTTTTCTCTTTTCTTTCTCTCTTTATCATACTAAAAGCAGAAATCAGCATATCTGATTGGAGAAATGGACTCTATGGCTCAATTTACCCTATGGTCACCTTGGACAGCAACCTCTCAAACCCCTGGATCAGAAGTTACACACCCTCCTTGCCACATCAGTACATATCACAACCACCACTATCATTTACATATCACACTTTACACACTCATTACATACTACATACACAACAACCACCCAATACACTCGATCACATGGAAATGTATGATGCATGCGGGCTCATGCAGGCCAAACTAGTGGATTTTCTAGAGATCTGATCTAGTTTAGTGTGTTTGGTCTGAGCACATGATCTTGCAGATACCATGTGGTGACATGCATGATGCTGCGCGCTCATGCAGGCTAAAACTAGTGGATTTCCCAAGATCTGAATTAATTTAGTCTGTATGTGGCTGTGAATCCATCACCTCATACCAGATTGGATCTAATTTAGTCTGTATGTGGCTGTGCATAATCACCTCATCCAAGATCTTAGCTATTCTAGTGGATTTTCCTTCTATGACACCACTTTTTTGACAGGCTGTGCAGGCACATGACCTGATGGCTGTGCAGTTTAGTTCAGTATTGGGTTGTTCCATTGTGTTCCATGGCTTTTCCAAGCCAGCACAATCCCTCATTCTGGATAAATTCCTCAATGCTGTGCAGTAGCCAGCTAAAATCCCTCATTTATCTGTACCTTGTAGCTAAAATCCTCAATTTTGTCTATATAAGGGCTCTCCTCCAGTTGTTTCCCCCTTGCTCACCAGATTCTGGCATCAGATTTTATTCACACCCTTATTAGTATTTATCCCTATGAAACTATCTATCTGTTCTCTATATTATTAGCCCCTTCTATATTATAGTTTTACAATATTAGTACCCTTATATAATCATCAACCCTTATATTCACTCAACCCTTTATATTCAACATTTCCCTCACGGGGCTTGAACCCACTACCTTTACCCAACTTATTTTCAAAGCCTGAGCCCTTAACAGCTAGCACTACAGGAAACTGCGGACATTCTGCGCCGCAGCGCGTCACCCAGACATTTCATCCCCCGCGCATGAGTATGCAACGTCAGCCGCAGCGACAGATAATTATATGCAACGACAACAGATGGTTATATGCAACGACAACTCACCACAACTCTGCAAGCTGACCACATCTCATAGTGCTACTCACATTGAACGATTACAATATGGATAACAATGTAATGAATATTATTTATTGAATAGTATGTACAAAATCTCATCACACCTGATCATGACCTGACTCTACAGAGCTCATTCACCTACTCTACACAGCTCAACACTGCATGTACTCAACACCTAATCAGGCCCACTCAGATTCATAACTTTGGATTATAAATAGACCCACTTGTTGGGTCATTTTGTATCATGCCACATACTCAACCCTCCGTATAGATAGGAGATAGATAGCTTACAGTTATACCAGAAATGATGGACCCTCCTCATAACGCTTGGGCTGCTCCTACCAAGTCTTCCAACCCATCTATCCCTGTCAAGTCCACCAAACCCCCCATCATCGTTATTCAACTCCAACCCTTCTGCCCCCCAACCCATATGAATCCATCATTGAGAAGCTTGCTGGCGAAATCAAAACTCTCAAGGCCAGTATCAACTTGAAAAAGCATGACTCCAAGCCACCGGGTAAGAAGCTTGCTGTGAAATCCAGCACCCATCCCATCAAGACTGTTGGCCCATCCACCTCAAGTTCTGCCGCAAAGAAGAAAATCAAGCGCAAACCACACCCCAAAAATCCAGACGAGCTGCTTCAGCCCTCCCGAATTCATGAAGAAGGACAAGCCGTCAAATCCCCGCAAATCAATCACCCAGATGGCTGTTGCCAAACCTTCCCCAAAGCAACATCCCAGAAAATGCAAAATGGGGACTTTCCACCCAGCTTTTACCTACCAAAGTGCGTCTTCTTCTTCCTACCTCAAACTTTGTCACAGCTTACTGACTTTTGTCCTTTTTCCCGCTGTAGACAGCTTGTTTGTGCACATCAAAATTCTCTGGGCCTCTTGAAGCAGGATTTGGTACATAGGCCCCTGAGTTAAGCACGCTAGAAGAATCTACTGGCGCTTCAGACAAACTGAATAAATCAAAGAGGCGGTCAATTCTGGCTTGGCAAACAGTCCAATCCACCAAAGTCAAGTTGAATGCTTGAAAAACGCTCAGAGTGGCCGCATCAAATATGGCAAATCAATCATTCACCTCAGCATCAACTTCATTCGCTACACTCAAGGACTCATGGCTTGATTGGGTTTATTGGTCGGGTGCCCCAACTTAGGAAGATTTGGGTTTTTTGTACAACACAGCGCATAGGATTGCTGCTCTAACCACGTTCACCGAGCTTGCTGCCACTTCAGTGTATGCTTACCTCAAAGTTGATCCCAAAATGGCTCAAGACATGTTGCTGCTCATTCCAGCTTACAACCACTTTGTACACTATCTTCAACTCAAAAAATATAAGAAAAAATGAAACAACAAGGAAAGGTTGCTGAAGAAGCAGCCAAAAAAAATTCAATAAGAGTCGTAAGAGGGTACGTACAATTTATTCAATTCCACTTCATGATTGAATAACTGATTTTGGATCTAAAATTCAGCTGCGTGATGAACACCAGGACTTTGCTATTCTCAATAAGTTCCCCAAATGTTATTGAGACATGTTGGAACCATTCACCGCCCACAGCAATGACAAGCTAGTCGAAGCAAAAGGCTACTACAAGATCAAGACCTTGGTTATCACTCAAACAACGCTAATAAATTCTTTTGCCAATTCAATCTCGTGATGAAGAACACAGCTACACAAGACCCCTTGGCCAAAACTAGCTGTAGTAGGGTTTTCCAATTACCCAAGAAAGCAGAGGCATTGTCATTCAAGCTTGCCCCAAAAGGTTTACCAATTGACTTCTACAGCCCGAAGTGGTTCCATGGTCTATTCCACTTCAGCAGCACTCGATTCCAGATAGAACCCGGATTGGTTTGCTCCCCAATGCAAAAATTCCTTACTTCCTAAAACCGCAACCCACCTGGATGAAAAACTCACTGACTAAAACTTTCACCAAAAAATACTGGGAAGTTGTGGCCAAGCCGTATGGACTTTTGAAGCAGAGTCATCCGATGACAAAGCAGATGGGAGCAACCAGCCTGATCAATCCAACAGCAAAGGAGAGGGCATTGACTTGACTCAGCCAAGTGAGGGTTCTGATTCTGATGAATGTTATGAAGAGGGGACAACGGACCTTTAGGATGAGGAAGAGGATGAAAGATTTGTGGTGAGCAGTAGTGGAGAAGAGGGCGATGATGATGGAGAAAAAAATGATGACAAAAATGATGAAGATCAATATGATGAATCAGAGGATGGTGATTATACAATGCATGAGATTCCATAGGGGAATGGAGGATTGGTAAATGGCTTTTGTTGGTGCCTGTATGTAGTAGCTTGAGGGAGCTCTATGAATTTGTTTTCATTTTTTTTTTTCATTTGTTTTTCTTATGTCTATGGTCTCTTTTCACTTAAAAGCGGTCAGTTGTTTGGCATGTCAAACTAAATGAGTGCGGGAATGCAAAAAAAAAAAAACTTATGAAATGATTCACTCCTTAACCTGGCTGATACACCGCAGGGGTGGCCTGGGTAATTGGTGGATATTCCACAGTGGCAAGGCTCCCCTCAAATCCGCAGAGTGGGGCAGGTGTTTCCTTGGCAATGTTTCCAGGAACCAATAACGTGAGGTTTCCCCTCATAATTTCTGATAAACCAAAAAATGAAATAAAAATTTCTTTTAACAAAAAAATAAATAAGATAGTTGAAGTCTAAGACACAAAAAATCAGTCATTCATGACCTGTAATGTTGAGATGTGCATCATATCCACAAGGAATCAGAGCTATCCCATTTTCAGGGATGGAGAAAGTATTCTTGTCTAGCAGCCGGTATGCAGCCAACAACACAGCTTGTGATGGTTCCATCACTTCCTCTTCATCTTCCACCCTACCAACCACCATTCCAAATAAAAATAGTAAATAAAGAAACAGTTGAGTCAGGATTGCAGTTGTACCTTTGGGTAACAGTTCGTAATCAGAGACACCAGCATAAACTCCCTCACCTCACCCCTTTTGTGCTTGTAACTGTAGCATTGTTGCACAATTCCATACCTCATTTTACCCCCTAACATTGACACAACCCAGTTCCGTGGGGCATCAACCCAACAACCAAGCCACCGCAGTTTATTGATTGCAGGGGTTCACCTCTCCAGAGAGCATCCAATGGCCCCTGGAACCGGAAAGGTCTGACAATGGACCACCGATGTATCCTTACTGGCCACCAGGTGGAAGAGCAGCATATACCTGGAGCTCACTAGCTTAAGCATCTTATTTTGCCGGCTTGTTCTGGAGCTCTGCTCATCTTGCTTGACGCTTGCGCCAATCTTGAATAATCTGGATTGGCCAACATGTGTTGTAACCGGCACCCACGGGTTATCATGCTTTGGTGCATTTCATCTACAGGAGGATTGGGTCAGCTACGTTCAGCCAACAATTAACATTAGACTTACCAATCTTGTTGTTGGTATTGATTTTTTGCAAAAATCCTATGAGACGCTTGCCAGGAACTCGGTCACGCCAGAAAAAGGCCCCAAGCAGCCATCTTCTGAGGAATATGCAGTAAGAAGTGATGATTGGGCTGAATTTTGACGCCTTCAAAGAGCCCACCAACAGAGTCTGAGTATTTCTTGTAATGCAAGTCAAAACGTTTGATGTCTGCTTTTTGAATTTTCGAGAAAATACCACATTCGTACATGCCAAGAGGTGACCTGTATTCACCAGAAATTTGTACCAATTGGAGCTGACATTCACATGGCTCACTTCATCCACATACATTTCACACAGCACTAAGGGGACAATGAAGACAAAAAGTGCGTGTCACTGAGAAGCACTCAACTTGCCATGTTTTGCCTGACCCAGATTTTCTGGTAAGTGCAGAACTCCAGGCGGCAAAGTTACCTGTTTCATGAGTGTTCAAATTTGGTTAATGTCATCCTTGGAAAAGAAACTGCCACAGAAACCGCCATTGAGCAATATATCTTTATCATTGTTGTCTGAGTCATTGGAATCATATTCCTCATTGATATCCTCATCAATTCCATGGCTGATTCAATTGTGATTTGTGCTCACTTATTGGAGCCAGATGCTCTTGGGCCACTTGGACTTTTTCTTTGGCTTCCTTTGGTGGGACCCAGCAAACTTCCATTGATAGTGAAAGTGGCCCTGTAATATCCTTCAAGCCAGTTGTGCATCACTCCTAGCACCACATGGCAACTCGGGTCCCATATGGGAGGCGATTCAGCTCAGACCATCGGACCCCAGTGGCTTTCAGATATCATCTTCTTCAGTTTCTGATGTTGCTTTTTTTGATTCAGTTGCAGAAGAAATGTTTTGGCTTTCTCTTGTCTTCTTGATAGTTGTAACTTGGGGATTTTGGCTTGCTCAGCATGACAGAATGAGCAAAATTTAGTGGCTGAATGGGAAGCAAAGCCAACAACCTTCTTGGTTGCAAGGACATCACCATAGACACATAGCAGTTTGACCTGGACAAACCGACCTGCTGGAAATTGGTGAGTTGGAATGAGAACACCAGCATCTAGTTGAATTACCAAAAGGTATACCACAACAATTATTTCTCTTCAGAATTATGGTGCACTTATACTGATCTGCTAGCAAAAAGGATTCCTCTTTGGCTGGTAAGCTCACAATTTTCACTCATCATTCCTCAGAGAGAATTTCTGGAAGGTTTTATCCTGCATGGTGTAATGGAAAGAATATCTGCATCACCAGAGCTTTTGTCAGCTCTATGCTACTAACCAGGTGTTACAAGCACTTGGTTGTGCTATGAGTGTATGCAAGGGTTGGTTTTGGA
The DNA here is from genome assembly GCA_004348175.1 of Puccinia novopanici. Taxonomy (NCBI): domain Eukaryota; kingdom Fungi; phylum Basidiomycota; class Pucciniomycetes; order Pucciniales; family Pucciniaceae; genus Puccinia; species Puccinia novopanici. The sequence goes on from SMGU01006243.1 coordinate 13,251, forward strand.
TTGGTAAGTCTATGAGGGAAAGGGGTAATTCAGAGGCTTCAGTGTT
>SMGU01006248.1:0-23644 GCA_004348175.1 Puccinia novopanici
TTGTTGGTCGATCTGTTCCCCATGGTCCATACGCACCCAACCCTATGCCTGCTCCAAAGTCCTTTTATGTGGCGTCTCTTTGCCTGAGCAGCCTCTTTCCTCCTCACCAACCACGCTTCATCTTGGGCTCCATACACATTGTTTGGACATTCTACATATAAATTCTTTCTAATTTCTTGATTTCCTGGTACATAATACACATTAACAATTAGCAAGCCCAGTGCTTCACATTTCAACACTGTTACTGGCTGACAGACACCCTTAATTCTCCGTCCTTCAAAGACTTTCTTCCCTGGAAACGCAGCGGCGCCCATCCTTCTCGGCCAGGCAACCTTTTTTTTTTTCTTGTCCCATATCGGCACATCATCCACGAAAGATCCGCAGGCTATCTTGGAGGTCAATTTACTCTCACAACACAGGTGAAATTTCCATTCCCACCTTTTGCAGGTGATCTTTACCAAAACCAATTTTTCCTGACGGCCTTTTTCCGCATTAGATCCACACGAGTACCCCAATACCAAGAAATATGCATTCTACACCATTGACAAATAATGCATGTGCCGACGGCGATTGCATTGTATGGACTGAAGACAGCCCCGTGGCCCGTTGGACACAATCTTCGTGCGAAAAAAACACGTCCGAGCTGGATGAAAAAATGCCGATGCTTGGCTATTATTCCTCACTGCTATCTCCGTTCGAAGAGGACTTGCCACCCAAATATGATTCTCGAGAGACAGGTCGCCAGTCATTCATCCTCTGCTTACTGTGAGTAACTTCTCAAACTACTCCTAACACCCATTTCCGGACGATGCCTTGTGCCTAACTAAGGATGAACCCACCTCCGTGTAATATTTGTTATGATCAAAGGCAAAAACTCGGTCGCTACATCTTTGTTGACCACCTCGTGCTCAAAGTGGTTGCAGCCTACTTATTTCTGGTTTACTTTACCGGCGCGACATATCTCTCTTCGTCTTTTGACTCATTGAATTGGAGAAGCAGCGAAGGCTTGATGCGGTTACACAGCCGAGATTTCATGGGTCAGCTTGACGTTTACGAAATTTATGACGACAATGCAGGCTGGTCTACTAGCAGACTTGGAAGGGTTGGACATGACAGGTAAGCGCCTCAGAGTCACTATGTAACTTTCAGCCGACAGGATGCTGACTTGAGCTTTTACACCTTAAGCCCACTTCTAACGTTCTCAGAGCTGGAGTTATTGGGCGAAATGGAATGGGAGGCAGAACCGGACACCGAATTGGAGTTGGAAAACGAACTCATTCTTGCCGCTGCCGGAAAGCCAGCATCTTTGCCTTCAAAGGTCCACAGCAAGTTACCCCTACCTTTTCGCATGCCATCAAATGTCTTTGAGTATTCCCGGAACCCTTTTCACAAGAATGCTAAGCATGAATCAGCACCGAAGTTCACCTTTGCGTGGTCTCCGAGTCAGCTTGCAACCCGTCAACATACTCAATGAAGCGCTGCTTTTTTCCATCAAAAACCTCGCTCCGTAGCGACACAATTATCGATGATCATTCCTTTCGCGCTTGCAGGTACTGGCTGTACCCCCTAATTCAATTTTTTTTTACTTCAATTTCCTTTCTTTTATTTTTGTTTTTCTTTTCCTTTTCCTTCTCCTTTTCCTTTTTTTTTTCTCTTCTTTTATCACCCCACTTTTTGATTTATGGATTATGCTTTGATTTCTTGTTTAAAGATTCAAGGCTTCTTGCTGCTCTGCGTGTGTTTTTGACTGTAATTTTATGAAAGATGTCACAAATATCCTAACCAGAGCAACATCAAATTCAAGTCAATGGTCGTTGCAGCTATTGGCCAACTATCACCAACACTAGAGCACCAAGACATGCTCATTTCAGATGGAAAAACCTATTTTTCACATTGTACCTCAGGTTGCCAGCAGAGGTTAATGTGACTCACACCTCACAGACTGAGGGACACACCAGATTTATTGAGAGTTTTGTGTGGATCCTCATTTTTTCCCTGTTCCTGATCTCTTCTGAATATTTCGCTGAGAAAAACTCATAACATCATGCTAGTATTAAAAAACCATCTTTTTCCAGGATGTCATGCAACTGATTTCAGATCAGTTTAGTGAGCCTGATGAAATAAGAATTAAAGATAGCTAACCTATACTTCTATTTCATTGGTTCAATTCAACTCATGTCATATCAATTGAGCAGGCCAGCTCATATTTTCTTGAATTCCAGCTTTATTTGCTGGCAGTCCCACCCCCTTTTCCCATAAGTCGGACACGTTGTTTGTGGATCAAAAACCACAAAACTGCAATTGAATAACAAGAAATATGTAGTAAGAACGACGTGCAAACTGTAGCGAGAACCGGGTTTGGGTACAATGTAGCCTTCAGGTCGCCATAGGATTAGAGAGTGTGTCTTTGGGTGGGTTGTTTCAATGGCACTCTTGAAGGTCGGCTGGTCGAGGGCGACGCGGTGTGGACTGCTGCGAGAGCGTGGTGTGACTATCGGTACGCGGGATGCGGCGGGTCCGCTGAAGAGTGTGGACGGCGCGTTGGAACTTGGAGTGTTTCATTCGGAGGGATTTCCTGCTAATGACCAACAAGGACACACAACCCGACGGGACTGGCGCTCACCCTCCACCATCCGTCAAAACCTCCGAGCCACTTCTAGCATCCTACTTATACTCCACCAGTGACCGTGCGCACATTACCGATGAGGAGGAAAAACTGAAACGCGATGACTGGATCATGGGAATCGATGAGGCCGGAAGAGGACCTGTTTTGGGTATGTGTTCATCACATTGAAGCGTTTCCGACTGTTAACCAGCACTGACTTGATGGTTCACAGGTCCTATGGTGTACGGCGCGGCATTTTGTACCCAGGCGTTCGCGCAAGACAAGCTTGTCGATTTAGGCTTTGCCGATTCGAAGACTCTGACCCATAAGCGAAGGGAGGAGCTGTTAGAGATGATCGTCCATCCACCTGTCGATCAGCCCCTCAATCAAAGGGTCGAATGGAACGTGAAGGTTTTGACACCAGCCGATATCAGTCAGGGCATGAACCGACGCACCCCTTACAACCTGTACGCGCATGCCCACGATCGTCACCTCAACAAGAAAGGATGGGGCACTGATCGCACTATGCTTCTCGTTTCGCCTCACAAGAAATGCCCAAGCATTCGATGCGACTTGTGAAATTATTCAGCATGCGCTTGATCGTCGATACAATCTCCAGCATATTTATGTTGACACACTCGGCCCCCCAAAAACTCATCAAATGAAGCTCGAACACGCTTTTCCCGGTATCAAGTTTACTGTCTGCTCTAAGGCAGATTCCATTTATCCGATCGTGGGAGCTGCCAGTGTGGTGGCCAAGGTGACCCGAGATGCGATTGTTTCTCATTGGATTCACCCTGAGTCAACTCATCCTCATAAAAGGAAGTTCAGTGAAGAAGATGAAGACGCTACAAGATCCTTAGGATCTGGCTATCCTTCTGGTGAATTTTCTCAACGCCTCATCATCATTCTTCTGGGATTATCGGCAAGAAACACTACAGAGATAAATCATTTATCCCCATGTTGTTGTGCAGACCCCAACACCGTCAAGTGGCTCAGCGAGAACTTCAATACGATTTTTGGGTTTGGTCAGCTTGTTAGATTCAGTTGGGGAACGATCAAAACGCTGCTGGCGGAGCGTGGTCCTGCATTTAATTGGCAAGTCATTCATTTGGAGATTCCCTTGGGCCCTTAAACAAAGAGATGCTCCCCTATTTATATAATCGATTGACATGTGTGGATACCTTGATCAGGAGTGATGAGCCACCAAGTATTCAAAAGTGGTTCAAGCCTGTTTCGCAAGCCGAAACAGCGACTGCAACTGCTGCATTCTGTCAAGATCTTGGCTTAACATCCGTGGACTCTCTTTAAATTTCAGTCTGCACGTTGTTTCACGTTAGGCAGTCCACACATCGCATTTTTCAGCCGTATTTAATTTGGATGTCCTGTGGAAAATAAAGACTTGTTCAATGTATGACCGTCATGTTGGAGTTGATGCATTCATCGGCATAGGAGGCCACTCGCAACCCAGAGACTTCTTTTCTGATGTCCTCGCAGGCCCTGACCTACGTCTCTAGTAAGAACAACACTCATCTGCATGCCTCTATCTTTTTCGCTTCTCTTTCAAGCTCAACACTGATGAATGAATGTAGTTGAAAATTAAGTCAGGAATGAAGCCAGGAATCACGGGGTGAGTGAACGCAGGTCTGGATGATGCTTCAAGGCTTATGTTCCCCCCTCCCTCAAAGAAAATCATCTTAATTTGTGTCCCCCTCGCATCAATGCTACTTTAACTCACGATAAAAGCTTTCTTATCATCGGCCCGCCCATTTCTGCTCGGTAGCCAACAGTTCATAAATTGGGATGATAGATTGGCCTGTGATATAATTCGGCCCTTCAATATCATATATTCGGCCCTTCAATATCATATATTTGGCCCTTCAATATCATATATTTGGCCCTTCAATATCATATATTTGGCCCTTCAATATCATATATTCGGCCCTTCAATATCAATAACCATTTGAGATACATCAAAAGAGAAAATAACACATGACAAACACATAACACCACGGCGCTTGAAGTGTTCACCATGGCCACAAGTTAGAGGATATCCTAATTTGGAGTCATTTTGGCAAAGAGACCCTCGCAAGGAGAAGTTGACCTGGAAAAGCTACAGCAACAGGCGACTTTTTTGAATGAACAGCAACAGGTGACTTTCTTGAATGAATGGCAGTCCATCCTTACCTTTGGTTACTAGGATGCTTCCCTGGGGTGAGATTGGTGGGTGTGACTGCGAGTCTCCAACACTACAAACATTTGAAATTCCCCCCCCCCCCCAAAGGGAATTTCAAAAATTGGGCAGGGGGAATTTGTTACTTTTTCAAAAGTTGATCAAACTGTGCCAAACTGAGTATCCTCAGCCAAAACAACAAATATGACAAACTGAGCAGAAATCATGTGCAAAAATCATGCAAGAATGTTTTGCTGAGTTTTAGTTTTGTGGGCCTGAAACAGGCCTTGGATGGGCTGGCTCCAAATATTAGAGATCATGAGCTTTTCCTGAACACCCCTTTGATGCTGGCCCAATGTGCTTTTGGGGCAGGCCCAGATTGGGCCCGCCGGGCCTCCCAGGCCCACAAAACATTATCCAATAATTTTTGCTCAGTTTGGCACTTTTTTTAAGAAGCCATCTGGTGCTCTCCTCTTTGGGAGAACTCATCTGACCAGTGCGTGCACCAGTTACTCTCTGCCACTGTTCTCTGAAGTTCCCTACCTCAAGAGCCCTTTATAACAGCTTGGGCTGTGGTTTCTAGCCTTCCCCCATCTCACTCACTCCATTCAGCCTGAAAAACAGCTTGCACAAACCTGCACTCCCTTCAACACCTTCATTCATTACACTCATAAAAAACCACCCAACAAAAAGCCAATCATGAGATCTTTTGTCTACACTGTCTTCTTTTTGGCTTCTGGTATCTCATGGGAACCAATTTTGAAGCATTCAGAACCCCTCTTGACTCTTGCACCTTTGTTTGTTCTGTTTGATTTTGAAGCTACCGCTGCCACACCAGTTTTGTGAGCAACAATTATGCTAGAGACCTGTAACCTGCCCTCAATGGCATTAATGCCTGTGGCTGTATGGGAATGGTAAGCCTTTGTTTGGCTGATCCATCTCTCCTTCTGAGCTGTACTTAATAAACATCCTCCTTGCTATGCTTCTCTTCTAACCCACCATTGGTCCAGTCATCATCAACATTTTTAGCCAAATGATTCATCATGTAGAGCCTCCAATCAAGCTTTGGAGGAGCCTTCAGAGGAATTGTTTCCCATATGTGTCCCCACATCTGTCCTGATGTTTGTTTTATCCCACAACCACAAAAATGATGGTTTCATCTTCTTCTGTAGCCTTTCAAAAAATTGTACCCTCCTTCCAGTCCTTTGTCCAGCAATCCCAGCAGAGCTGCTCCCTCAATAGCTTCTCACAATCCATAAATCCCTTTTTCAACACCTTGAAACCCTTCATCCCTGGATTAAATGGTCTTTGTGGTTTCTAGTTCCTCCCTAGAGCAAGAATTCCTCTGCCTCATTCAGTCCACACATTTTGTCTGTTCTTACTGTATAGACTCTCTATCTTGTTTTTTCACTTGTTTGTGTGTATGTTTTTGTCAAATTCAAATACTATTCTGCATTTTCTTGAGTGAGGAAACTGGTTGGAGCTTCATCCACCATGCCAAAAGTGAGGGGAATGCACATCAGGTGACATTCAGTAACACCTATTGACACTTCAGAATTACTTTTGTGATAATCCATAATGATAAAAATGGCCCCTTTGTTCTTAGCAGGGAGTAGAATCAAATATTGGAAGACTTCCCATTGGTCTGGATTGCTTAATTTAGACTGGCTAAACCTAAATTCTAAACTTTGTTTGGTTATGGGAACTCATCTGTCATAATTTTTAATCACTAACAAAGTTTGCAATTTAGAATTAGCCCATCTAAATTAAGCTTTCTGGGTGAAGGGAAGTCTTCCATTACTGAGTGTATGTCCTGAATTACTTATGAAGTTATCTGCATGTCACCTGACATGTATTCCCCTCACTTTTGGCATGGTGATCATGTCATTTTTTACCAAAACAGGTGGAAGAACAATTCTTATACAGGATAAAATGTGAAACCTCACTTCATGACATTTCACATGAACCCAAATCAGCTCACATGATCACTTTCAACCATATTTAAGGATACTTTCCCCATGTCCCTCCTAGCTCAGTAGAGACCCTGTTTCCCTTTCTACTGAGCTAGGTAAGTCTTCCCCCCTCCTCTACTTATTTTCTCATCTTCTCTTTCCTCCTTTTCTCAATCCTGATTGTACTTGCACAGAGATGTTTCCCTTTCTACTGAGCTAGCTCAAAATACTACTCACTTAGGTTCCAGAACGTGTCTCTCCAAAGCGGTAGCTTAGCTGTTTGTTGTTGCATCAAAATGGCCTCTTGGCTAGTACACAAACCTGGAAATGTTTCAGTCTTCCTAGTGTGTGCACATCGATATACCCCTGCAACAACAAAGCCAGTCTGTGAACTTCATTGTATCACCAGTAGTCATATGCAGTCCAGCATCATCATCAATCAGGGTGTGAAAATGCACCCAAAAAGTATTACACATCCAACCTACCCACTACTTTTCTTTCTTGACACCTCTCAAAATTCCAGTTTTAAAAAATTGCCATTTCCAACAAAGCAGGAGAACGACGGGTCATCGCGAAAGAAAAAGTGAACACAGTGGGATTCGAACCCACGCCCGAAGACTAGCGAATCCGATGTGACAACCTGAAGCTAGCGCCTTAGACCACTCGGCCATATGTCCCATGACGGTCGGGTCGGAGTCAGTGTAATTATTCGGGCCGGCACAATCCGACTGAAAACACAACCACGTGTGACCTCCAGCATTTGATTTCACGGGAAAGAAGAGGGGTAGTAAAACTATTGTACACAGAAGCAACAACAGCCACGTTGTGATATGCTCCAGTGCCGACGTAGATGCATTATTTCTACGTACACCTTGACGGAGATTGCTCAGTGGATTAAAGGGATGGTTCTTTGAGAGCGGGAGGTTAATATTATTAGTAGATTTATTAGACTTAAGACGGAAAGTCGGTACCAGAATATATTATTTTTGTATTATGCTGAAAACATTTTCTGCCGTGTCCATGCCTTGGTTGAGATGGTCGTCGATAGTAGGCTGCCGGTCAGGTCGCAAAGAGAGGCCGACCTGCACAGGGGTTTACTTGGAGAAGACGTCTTCCCCTTCGAGAGGTAAGAAGCCATCATGAGGGGTGGTACTCTTCTTTAATTCCCAGAGATTCTCGCCCCAGTCTTGTAAGCTTTCGATCACTTCATCGAGGTCCTTGTGGGGGATCAGTTGTCTGCCGAGAAAAAAAAATGCAGAGAGGAATCAAAATATCAGCGCTGAGTGAGATGGGATTTTCTATCAAAGAATAGTAGCACACCACTCACCTTCGTGGGATCACTTGCAGAGCGTGCTTGGCATCGAGACTCGTGTCCAGTGGGATTCCGTGGGCGCCTTCCGACAACGAAATCCTGACCGAATGTTCGCTCTTCCCTACTTCGGAAATCCTCTCATACACTTCAAAACATAGGTACGACTTATGTAATCAAAGTCAAAGCGGGTCATTACTTCTGCGTCAACAAGCCATTCATCGGCGTGTTGATTCCTGATGCATGGATTTACCATATAATCCAATTCCATCACGTCTCGATGTGCTAGCTTTAATTTTGATAACTTGATTAAATTCACCAAGGTGTGCCTGTGGGAGAAATCACCATTTTCCCGAACGCAACAGAGCATTAATCCGGGCGGTGGAGATGTTAGGGCGACGGGAAAAAAGACAAAGAAAAAACTGACATGTGCGACTCTTTAGTAAAGTAAAATCGAGCGAGACCACCTTGGCTTTCCTTAGCAGCATTGAGATCACTCAAGACTTTGTGCAAGAGAGGCAATGATGTCAATAAGGCGATTTCACGTTTTTCACTCTGATCGATTCCATACTCCTGTGGCGCAACTAAAAAGAAAAGACACGTTAGATCAACGAAAGTAAGAATAATAAAAAACCACTCACTTAGATCAAACAACAACTTTGCATATTTGTAAAGCTTCCTTAGGCGCTGTAGACTTTCAGTCTCAGACCATCCAGCATCGTCTTCTTTGGCCGTTCCATCGGCAGTTTGAGAGGTAGGGTACTTGAGCGAAGTTTGCCGATGATGGTGATGCTGACCAAGTGAGGCCACAGAAGTGGGAATGGATGATGGCGAGGTTTCGCCGTTTCGAATCAAGCTGATCGGGTTGAAATGTTGGTGAGATGAGAATGACGAGTTCGGAGACAACAACGATGGCGCTGAACCAGGCATCGCCAGTGGGGGTGAGCCATCACTGCATACGGGGGACGACCACGTCGAAGAGTTTGAAAAAATCGTTTCCAAGAAGGTCCGACTGTGCCACAAAGTATTGCAAGCTGTGTGTTGGAAGCTCTACTTCACTGTATCAATTCTACGGATGGAAGCCTTACTTGTGTAAGGAGTCGTATTTCAAGGAATCGTACAATTCGCATACTCTGGAAGGATCGAGGGCTCCATCGCACCAATCGCTAAACAGCTTATCCCAGCGCTCCCTGAACAAAATCGGACATTCCCCGCAGAAGGAAAAAAAACCAAAAATAAATAAATAAAAAAGGCGGCGTATGGTGAGATAGAAGAGCTGGCTGAATATCGGTAATGCTGTCATGGCTCAAGGTATTCGATTTCCAGAACTTACCAACGTGATTGAATCTGCTCGACATCGATTGTTTCCCAATTCATGTACATCACATCGCGTTGTTCCTTGAGAATAGAGATCACTTCTTGGACGACCTACCTCACCAAAGGAGAAAAAAAAACGCTTCGAATCACATGCCCTAAAACCTCCTTCGCCATATCAATCATTATATCGGATAAGGACTCACGTCGAAAGGCTCCTTGTCGGCAATAGGCCAGTCAACCTCTACCCCCTGATTGTGTCTCAAGAGGACTTTCAATCGTTTCTTGACCCGATCCATCTAATCCCAAAGTTCCAAAGACCAGAAGGATTAGCAGGTCCGGTCAGCCCATCTTGAGCAAGTGAAAATCATCGCATGGCGTACAGGCTCCTTGGCAGCATTAGAGTCATCCAGAAGATCTTTGCGAATTACGAGGGGGATCGTCTTGGGTTCAGTTTTACTATGTGCCTTACAAGCCTCTCGCAGACCACTTTGTGATAAAATCAGACCACTTCAGCTCAAAAATGTTTTTACCAAATTTACACCTGCAATATGAATATGAATTAAACCACTTACGCGCTAAAGATCTCAGCAGTTGCAACGACCCTCCCTCTGAATTTTCAAACATAATTCAAGACTTTCTCAGCAAAACCTCATGGCCACGCTCGTAAAGGGCGAAGCTTACTCAGAGGAAGTAAATATCGTCACGTCATCTAACATCGTCCTATTTTGAACAAAGTAAAATAAGAATCAGTAAAGAGGACAGCGTATAACGGCCGTTATCGACCGACTTTTAAAACCACTGATGAACTCAACTTGCTCATGACTCTCAAGTCCTTGGCGAAATTTTCCGCGATGTCGCGGGATTGATATCGAGCGGCATGGGTGAACTCACCGCCCCACTTAATGACGATGGTGATCTTTTCCAAGGAGTCGTCCTCGGTTTTGAAGCTAGGTTTCAGTTGGGCTTTGAGTCCTTGCTTGCCCATTTTGGAAGAAAGAATCGACTTGAGCCGTTCGAGCTTGCTGTGATCCGAATCGGAGATCGAGATCGCTTCGTCCGTTGCACTGGCAATCAGTTGCAAATGTTCACTCGTGCGCAGAATGATCTCATCTAGATTAATAGATTTGGATTCTCAGTTCATGTTGAGACCACCAAGTTCGACTAGCTTTGCGGCAAATCTGCCAACTAACCTTTCCTCCCCTGTAAAAGTTTGATAAATGGTCGAGAACCAGGCTCATCTACAACAAAGTTGAACTTGAGCTTATCAAAAAAGAAAAAAAGAAGAAGAAGAAGAAGAAGTTTGCATCAGCGAAATCTACACTGGGACAAGTGACAGTTCGGGTCAAGAGAGGGATAAAAACAATGGAGTAACGGTCGGCGCTAATCCGCCTTCATGGATATATTTTCAAGACTGGTGCAGCCTCTCACCCTACGATGGAAGGCCAGCTTCAGGTTTTAAATGTGGATCTAGTTAAGGTGGTATTCAAGAAGGCCAGGTTTATCTCTGAGGCGAGTGTGGAAGAATGGAAGAGGAATAAGAGATGATTATCATACTTTTGGGAGTTCGATCGGCATGTCTAAAAACACAAATCATAGCTTTGAGTTTCCATGAGGAAACCGTTGGTTTTTGTTTTACATTTTGCCCCGGCTTCGGAGGTGGAGTCGTCAACGAAGGCAATGCGTTCAAGCAGTACTTCGCTAATGTGTCGGCACATTTATCACTGCAAAGTGTCAAAAAAAAAAGTGTAAAAAACACAAGGCCCCATCAGTAACTCGATCAAAAGATAAGTTGGTTCTGATGAACAGGGAGTATGGAAAAGCGCAACTAATAACTGTCGTTTCCCTTGACAAAGCTCCATCCATTGACATCGATGACGTAGCTCTTCCCTTTGACGCGCAAGATGTCAAAGCCGCAGACATTTTGACTAAACGCAGTACTGATCTTTCGCGCGATCTCTCGTTCCTCGGGCGTCAGCTCCACGACATATCGAATCTCCTTTCCGTCCAGATTTCTTTTCACGATCCCATCCACCACCGGCGACTTTCGCGTCTCTGCATGCACAATATCTGGGCCTAGGGTGTAGATTTTGATGTCCTCGTAATTGTCTGTCTTCATAAATTGTTCATAGATAAATGATCCTTCTGTACGTGGATCTGATAACTCAGGGTCAAGAATTGAAGACTGGTTGGCGATCTGAATGAACGTGTCGAGAGAAGGTAAGGAATTGACTACAAGTGATTCAAAACAAGAGGGCAAGAGCGGGCTTGAGGGTGAGTTTTCTTACCTTGCGAAACAATTTGCGGCCTCCATTCCCGCCGCCAAAATAAATGTTGATGTTATGGTCTTCACCACTGACGGGTTTCTCGACAAAGGGTTTCTCCATTCTAACCCCATCGATGAGTAAGGCAGTATCATTTTGGACTTGAAAGGATTTGGGTGGCGGGCGAGGAGTATTGAGCTTTAATCCAAACCGCCGTTCGATCTCATTAGCCACTTCTTTATCTACTTTCGGTCCCCCATCTCTGTTCAATTCACATCTCTTGGGCGTCGGTACGCCAATCTTATCTAGAACTGCCAGCACCAGTCTACGGTCCCAGAAAAGCTAAAGTAATAACACAAAAATGTTTTTTAATGGTGGGTTTCAGTACTTTTTTTAAAAAAAAAAAAAAAAAAAAATGCCCGAAACAAGATGCACCTTTTGCAGGGGAAGATCATTTATGGGAATCGGGTTGCGCAGGTTGACATATCGTATGGCCTTATCCATGGGAAAGCCAGTGGAGAAGAAGCTAATCAAAAAATCGCAAACGGGCCAATTTTCGACATCTGATTTAAATCCGAGAGCAAAAAAAAGAAAAAAGAAAAAAAAAACCTGATGGGTAGGTACAGGTAGAGACACGGTGTGTAAGGGGGAAAACGCACCTTCATCCAAAATGACCTTATCGCCAAATATGATACATTCGAATTTATTAGTGGCGACGAGTCTGGAGAGGATGTTGCGCATTGGTTTTGATCTCGCCTTACGATCCATGGCAGCGATGCCGATCTTGATGAGTTGATTATCATCCTCCGTCACGTCCGGTAAGGTATCGATGTGAATGGGTGGTTTAGATTCCACCTTCTCGTCCGATGAGCAGTTGGACATGATCCGACACCGATTTCCCTTTTTAAGGAGCGCGTGGGTAATTAGTCTTCCAGTGTCAGTGCTGACTCTATGGCAAGTGTGTGTTTTCGTGACCGAAAATTTAATCGGGGGTTTTCTGGGGAGGGGAACAGTCAGCTGGGATGAATCAGAACAGACTTTTTTCCTCGGATGACTCACCGTTTTCATTTGTTGCTCGATCAACGCTCAGACTGCACACTAAATTGTAATTTGTGGTTTCTTGAACTGACTCACCTCCTTGTGGTCTTCAGCGCGAGTTAGGCCCCATTTAAAAACAAAGTTTTGAGCTTTTGTTGAGATACTTTTGAGTTCGTTGTGAATCTTGCCTTTTTTTTTATGTTTTGCTCTATCTTTTTTGTGCAAAACCTTACCAAATCCCCTCAAGTCCCCCTCTTGGTAATCCCCTCTTGGAGGGGATTCAGCACACGATATTTTAAGCTTAATATTGTTGTATTCGCAGTATCGGTGCTGTGTATTGGTAATCCGTGACCCCCTGCCCCTGCTTTCTCTTACTCGACCTGGACTACCCCCAACCTCCCCAAGAAACTCATGAACCACGAGCCATGAAGGGATTTTGGTTGCCCATCCAAGGCTCCCAGCAAGTTGGATGCTTAAGAGCCTCACAATCGGCTTGTCTACCATCAACAGTTCATGGGATTGTAGGTTAATAGCTCGTGCCACAGGGCCATTTCATACGGAAGCGTCCTTTTGTAATCGACCCGTTCTCCACAATTCAGCTATGATTGCAAGAAGTAGAAAATATGGCGGTTTGGCCAACCTATGTTTGTAATTAACCACAACTTTGGATTGAATTTTGAAAGAACATTTAAAAAGACAATAGCACCCAGGTGAGATGAGAATGAGGATGACAATAGATTCCTATGCTCATTCCCATCTCGTATGCTGGGAATGAAAACAACCTAGTGCTGCGACGAGTCCTACAGACCCTATAGGGTTAACCACACATTTGACTTAATTAACTTTTGACAAGAAAATTCAAAACTTTGTTTCAAACACATTTGAAAATTATTACCAAAATTTTAAAATTTTGTTTGTAATTGGGCTCTTAAATTTCCCGCAGTTATTGATTGTTTCATGTGCAACTTGTGGAAACATGACCAGGACTCATCTCATCATCTGATCACTTCAAAAAAAAAAAAAAAAAAACAAGGATGAAGCCCAAGTATTGGTTCTCTCCAACCGCAACTTTTGTTTGTTGTTTTTTGTTGCTTTACTATACATGGCCTTACTATACATGGCCTTACTATACATGGCCTTACTATACATGGCTTTACTATAGATTGAACAATTATTGCTCAAAAATTAAAAAAAATAAACAAAATCATTCATTGTTTGATTGGCCTTTCAGAGCCCACAGATGCTTGATGAGTTCATTCCTGATTCTGTTGTGCTTCTCAGTGTTTCTGAGACCATGGAAATTGGAAATGAATTGAGAAAAATTTTCTTGAACAGTTGATCGCTCCCACTGCAGAAAAAAATTGCTCAACTTCCTGCAGTTGACATGCAGAAAGTCCAAGGAAGCTTGTGGTGTTACTCCAACCTTTCTCCAAGATTTAGTCAAAAGCTTGGATGCACAGTCACTGTGCACACTGCACAGTGACTGTGCCAAAAACTCTACATATGCAAAAAGGTGGAGTTTGGCTAGTAGCTTGGCTGGAGCATTCTGCATGTCAACTGCAGGCAGTTGAGCAAGTTTTCTTTGCAGTGTCCACTGCAGGCAACACTATTGCTGAGCTGTTGTAACTTGAATCAAAATCTTGATTGCGCTTATCCTCCACAATCATATTGTGGAGGATAACACAGGCTTTCATGATTATTTTTAGGTTCTTGTGACTCCATCCACACATGGGTCGTGATACAATAGAAAATCTTGCTTGGAGGACCCCAAAGGCTTGTTCAACATCTTTCCGAAAAGCCTCTTGCATTTTTGCAAAATGCTTCCTCTTGAGTCCCTGTGGTTGGCTTATTGTCTTGATGAGTGTAGACCAGTTGGGATAGATACCATCACAAAGGTAGTATCCATTCTCATATGTATTTCCATTTATCGTATATCTGCATTTGGGAGCTTGGCCATTCAACAAATTTTTGAACAACGGCAAGCTATCCAAGATGTTGATGTCATTGTGAGATCCTGGCATGCCAAAATAGGCATGCCAGATCCACAAGTCCTGCAAGGCGACCACTTCCAGCACAATTGTTGGCACCTGCAAAATAAAAGTCAGCAAAGCATTAAAAAAAATAAAGAATGAAGGAAGAAAATACCTTTTCTTTTCCTTGAAATTGCCCAGCCCATCCAGTTGGGCAATTTTTCCACTCCCAGTGCATACAATCCAGGGATCCAAGCATCCCTGGAAAGCCTCTTTCTTCACCAATTGCTAGAAGTTGCTTGATATCATTTTCATTTGGTTTGCGAAGATACTTGGACACATATATTTGAACTACAGCAGTACAAAACCGCATGAGGCTCTCATTTGAGGTAGATTCAGCCAGGCAAAGATACTCGTTGTTGGAGTCAGATGCTCCACCGTATGCAAGCATGCGGATGGCTGAGGTGATCTTCTGCAAGGGCATCAGCCCTGGCTTCCCCAAGGCATTGGCCTTTTGACAAAAATAAATATTGTGGTTGGTAACTTCCTCAATTATCTTCAAGAAAAGCGGCCTCTGCATTTGAAATTGCCTGCGGAACATTGATACTGGATACACAGGATCCACAGCAAAGTAATCCTGGAAAATCCGCATGTATTTGGCTTCAAAGCTTCTTGGCAAATTGGCTGAGCGGCCAGGACAAGATCCGCCTTGTGAAAGGGAGGCTGCCTGTTGTCTGTGGAGTTGGAGAATCAAACTGCTTGTGTCAAGCATCACACGCTGGCGGATTGTGCTACTTTGAATAAGAATTTGTTGATTGGCAAGTAAAATGGGAAGTTGCTTGTCAAAGTCAATCTCCTCCTCATTGAGGTCCATGGTGAAGAGAAGAGTACCGGAGAGGTGGAAGGAAAGAGAAGGAAAGATATGCAAGGTTTGGGCAGGATGATGATTGGGGGCTGCTTTGGCCGGGGATTGAGCCTTTCACATCCATTTTCTCAAAGTGTAGCACCCCGCAATGGTGAGCAAGGTTGGCCCGCGGTGCTAACCAGGCCCCGCGGGTGCTAAATCTGCCAGATAGCAACTCGGATTTAGCACCCGCAGTGGAGGTGCTCTTAGCTTGCACAGAAATAGCCACCAATGTGGATGCTCTGACTGAGTGTGACTTGGATTCATATTGCATTGGGTCAAAATCATCCCAGTTTGAATTGGGTGTGTGTACCCCAGCTCAACAGGGGTACACCAATCCCAGCCAATTTTGCTGGTGGTGTAGCCATATAAAAAAGCATGGAACAGGGCACTCATAAATTTATGGGGAAGAAATGAGCCCACCTGATGTCTAAAAATATGTTTTTCCTGCAAACTGCTGCACATGCATGCATTTACTCCTCCTGAGTATTGCAACTTGAAGAGCATGGTGCTTTCCCATGAGGGGCGTTTGTACATTCAGCAGGTAGTGTGTATGTGTGGCCCCTGACACACTCCATGTGCATGTCCACCACTGCTCCATCGCATGTCGCTTGTTCAGTGCCGTGTTCACACAGGAGTTTGGCTGTACACAGCCCTGGCTTTGAGAACCCCCCCTCAGGCTTCAATTGCGCAGCAGCCCCACAAGTGTCGCAGGTGTTGGTCCCGTATATCGCATGTCTCATTGCGGCCCAGGCTAGTTGGACCGTGCACAGGAGAAACCCGAGGCCGATGAGGCAGTTCAGGCTCCGCATGTCAGTGTCGGGGTGAGGCGGGCAGTGAGCAAGGGTGTTTCGGGGGTGCGAATACCGGTGAACTGGTTGGGAATTGAACCGGGGAGGTTGAAGCAGTGATAGGCAACAGCAGAGTGGCTTGCCGACTAGGAGAGGTGGGCGACGATGATGACCTCCATCCCAGCATATTTAAGTGCACTGGACCCTTAGTTGAGGTCTGCACCAGTATCCAGGAAGAACCAAAAGACCACAACGCCTCCTTCGGAGATGACAGCCACAGCGAAGACAACAGCCATCAACATGCAGTCCCAAGCCATCATGACCCGCCTGAATTCGAGGTATACAAAGGTCAGTCTCATCAACCTGCTTATTGATTTACCGCACACATACTGATCATCCTGTATCGCCAACACATGTAGACTTCAATAACAGCGAGGTCAGTTACTGCAGGCAAAAGCGGACGAACCAAAGCAAGACAGACATGAACTCCGGGACCACATCCCCATCGACTCGGAAAAATCTCGCCAACATCGCCCCAACAATGACTACTCTTTCACCCACCACCATCCTCGCCCTCCTCCTCTTCCCCCCATCCGGGACTACAAGCCATGCAACCTGGCTCGCCTACCCGTCAGAAGGGAAACCTGTCTGCGATGAAGAACTGTGGGAAAAACCGATGGAGAATCGGTTCGATAATTGCTATTCTCGTCATTTCTTGGTACCAAGAAGCCCTTCTCTCGCTTCCTTCCCCCTGCAAAAAAGTCTTCTGAACTGACGTCCTACGATGTTTACATATGAATGAGGTTTGGGAATACTGATTCCAGATTTTTCGCAGATGTACGCGGAAGAAATGCCGTCGTTGGGGGGGATGGACATTGAAGCTGGCAACACGTCGATGACAAGCACATGCTCCACGGTCCGCCCGGACGACGAGCATTCGCCCATTCCGCTGGCGATCCTGCTTGCCCCAGCAGCGGTCTGTCCCGCCTGCTCCGCTGGAGGCCTTCAAGCCTCTGAGCGCGCTCCCCATGCATGGTGTCCAATGCACCCATTGCCCGTGGGCCCTCAACGGCAATACCTTCATGGCTTCCATCGACCTCCAAGTAGCCCCCTCCTCCTTGTATAGCGAGCCGTCTTACTAGAGGTCCGGCGAACAGGCAGAAAATAGGGTATAAGGAAAAGAGAAAGCAGGGAATGACGATGTGTGATATGACAGGATCCGGGACAAGTGTGGCTGGGAAAGATGGTAGGAAGGATGGGGAACTGGCCGGTGACGGTGCGGAACCTACTGGTGGCACGGATCGAGATACTGGCGTTGGCGATAATCGTGGAAAAACCGCCCCATGGTCTTGGGATGTTGTCTTGCCCTTCCAACCACATGTGCTGAGATTCAAACCGCGCTCGTTAATTTGGGTGGTCGTCACACTGCTCGGTAAGTTGATTACTTCTTTTTTTTTTAAAAAAAAAAAAAATCTATTGGTAATAATACTGCTCAGCCATGTTGATCATATGCTCCAACTTACTCAGATCAAGACACAGATAACGTATTTGGTCGACCATGAGCCGGTCAGCAGTTGATGGGAATCTATATCCATCCTCTTTTAGTCAAAGAGTTCAGCAGGCCTTCCCGTGGTGCAAGTTTTACTCGCTCTCATCGTTGGATGGAACTTCGATCCAGGTCCGTTGACCAGTGGATCGTTGCCATCGAAATCCTTCCAGGAGGTGGGGCTGGTCTGCTTATTGAGCATATTCTTGGCACAGCTGAATACGGTCAGCGGCCTGTTTATATTGATCTGGGTCAAGGTCCGAATGGACCCTCCTTGGGTGGCCTTGTAATCGGCCGTCAGCAAGGCGTGGTAATGCCCGTCGGTCCACAAGGATCACATTCTCAAACGAATCAACCTCCCCCCGCTAGCCGACTCGATCGGCACCTGGCCGATCGAGTTGCTGGCCAAACTTCAATGCCACTAGCCATGCTTCCAAGATGGTCCGAGGAGACACGAGTCTTTCAACAAATAATCTCTTGTTCCCAAAATCCTGCCAAAATCCAATGGGCAATCTTCAACCTACTCTCCCCACGTGCCAAGCAAGCAGCAAAGGAAGACCTGCTTGAAAGAGAGAAATTTGTCAAGCTAGCCAACGAAGCTGATCGTGTACATGACCAGACTGTTGCCCAGTCCTCATCACGGTCCGCACCTGCCGCCTCAGCTGAGGCAGTCCCAACGACGCGTGATGAGGACGCTGTTTTGCCTATGCCCATGGATGTTACTGGTATTGCTGAGTCTTTCGCTCTGGTCAACACCTCGGCGGATGAGCCAAATCCTCCAACTTCCCAACCTTCAGGCAACGAACATGCCGAGATGCATGATGGTACCAGCTTAGGCAATCAACAAGGTCAGCACGTGACGAACTCCGAGTCAATATGTAAGTTTTTCTTTATCCTCAACAACTGTCATTTCATGCCGCCGACTGACTGTGTCCCACCGACCATTCCAGCCGTTCCAGTCGGGTCAGTACCCGAGAATAACGCCATCCAAGGTGTAGACTCACAGAATGACATTGTGGAGGTCATCAACCTAGCCCGACAATTGGCTGATAGGATTGGCTCAACTGCAGAAGGATCCGGTGCACAGGACCCCATGGAATCTGGCCAGCCGCCATCAAATTCCGAGTCTGGCGCTCGTTAGCCAGAAGATACATCAAATCAAGCTCCGGTAGCCTCAGAGTCGACTAATGCTGCCCCAACAGCGGCGCCATCCCAGCGTTTCACCATCATGATCAACAGCGCCGAAGTTGACATCACCGATAATCACCGATACTTGAATGGATCCTACTTTCTTGGAAGCTTTGCCTGATGATACGCGAGTGCTGAATTAGCATTTCATAGAGCAGCAACCGGTACAAGAAGAACTATCCGTCCCAGTTTCTTCAAGCATCAGTACCGACTTTTTAGATGCCCTTCCTCCTGAAATCCGGGCCGAGGTTATTTGCGCTGAAGTTGCCGATCATCAGTGCCGTCGTCGCAAAGATCAAGCCCACTTTCCTTGCCGGGCTTGACCCCAGCCTAAGGGAAGCCGTCTTGCTCGAACAAGATGACGGCCTTATCTCTACTCTCCCTCCCAATCTTCTGGCGGAGGTTGATGCAATGAGCGATCGTGTCCACCGCCAACAGCATGCCATCTGATCCGGCCGAGCCCGTGATCCACTGACTGGTTTACCTGTCACTTCAGCTTCTCCTATCCCCCCAGCTAGCAAGAAATCTCCCGTCAAGGTTGACGCCGTTACAGTTCTCGATCGATCTGGTATTGCTGCATGAGTTAGGTTGACGTTTTTCGAGTTAGGTTGACGTTTTTCGAGTTAGGTTGACGTTTTTCCCCCAGCCTTTAAGAAGGCATTCCCTCCAAAAGGTGTTGGTTAATCTCTGCAAACTCGCGTAGCCGAATGGAGTTGATTAGCACCCTCCTTGAATTGGACTCTTACAACATGGTACACGTGATGCAGCAACTATCAAACGCAACTTTTCACAAGTCTCTAGCCGATCTAGCAAAGCTTTAACTCCAGTTACACCCAAGTCCACGACTAAATTGAGGCGAGAAACTCACGTCGGGCCACTTCCTCACTTCTCTGGCGAAAGCGTACCAAATTTGATTGCCCTCTGATGTTTGGCAGCTTTATCACTCCCTGTCACATCTAAGATCGTGTGCTGATCTACTTTTTCACAGAGCAAGAAATACATGTGGCTCTACGCAAACGGTATGCCGAGAAGAGCAAAGTTGAAGAAAAGAATAACACCTATCACTTATCCGATCGTTGGTTTGCTGGCACTACTTGATCATGCCAGTCTTCTCAAGCACCCCAATCTTACTGAGTCGATTACCAGCTTACTGGCGTTGATCGGAAGACCTTTGACTGTGCTTGTCAACAAGTCAGAAGAAGCCAAAAACCAGCCGGCTGGTACTTCAACGTCTATTGTCCCTGTTGTTACCCTCAACCAAGCCAGCACAGTGCCTGCCACCACCAACAGGACTTCCAATTGCAGTGCTGCTTGACCTGCGCCACAACAAGTCAAACTAGGCCTTCCCTGGCTGCTATTGCAAAGAAGCAAGAGGGAATTCAACCGCCACTGCCTCAACTGACATCACCCCTGACACTGAGTGGGGCGGATGTGACCAGCCTGACAAGTGTCCAGTTAGCTCAAGAGTCTCAATCATTTGGAATGCAATTTAAATCCTTGTTGGAAAAGCTTAGCAAATGTCTCACCCTAGTACAAGAGTGAGATGACATGATTCACATTGCTACTGTGCTGTTGCCCTTGATGGAATCATTCCTGTGTTGGCAAACATGCTGGCATCAGCTCTATCAAGCTTCATTGAGAATCACTATCACCCATGGTGCTTCATTGAGGATCACTATCACCCAGGGCAGAGATATCATTGGACACCGTGAATGGCATTTTCCTATCCTTTACCAAGCAACATCAAAAAGTGCTGAATACAATGGCAGGAAAAAATCCTGGATTAATCAACGGGTCCTTCTTGATCTAGTTCATAACCCAAAAGTTCTTGAATTTGATAACAAGTGCAGTTACTTCAGTCAGAAATTACACATGGCTTGATCTCATGAGCAGCACAGTAACATGCTGCTCAACATCTGCAGGCCACATGTGTTTGAAGGTTCATTCCATAGTCTTGCTTGCTGCACTGGAGATGAATTGAAGTAGGGGAAGCTCAGCATCAGGTTCTATGATGAAAAAGGTGTCAATGCTGGAGGAGTGACCAGGCAATGATTGAACATACTGGCCAAACAGATTTTAGACCCCAATTATGCCCTCTTCACAGGCAGTTCTGCAGATTCCAAAAAATATCAACCCAATTGTGCCAGTGCTTTCAATCCTGATCATCCAGGATTCTTCACTTTCAGTGGAAGAGTTATTGGTGAAGGTATGTTCACATTCTCTTTGATATATATACAATAATGAGTTTGCAATAATTATGATTGATCTTCATTTTTTCATGTGGTTTCTCTAGCTTTTTACTATAGAAGAGTAGTGGATGCTTATTTCACACTACATTTTACAAACATCTTTTGGGCATTCTGTTTGGCTTGAGTGATTTGCAGTCTGTCAACTCAGATGTGAGTGATCAATCATAATAAATTTTTTTTATAATGGAAAATCATAAACTAACATCTTAAAACTTATCTAGCATCACTGCTTGTTGAAGTGAATGTTGGATAATGACATTGATGGAATTTTTTACCTTACCTTGAGTGTCAAGACAGACAATTTAGGGTCTACAAGGATTGTTGACCTGGAACCTGGAGGACAGGAATTCCAAGTGATGAAAAAAAAAGGCAGAATATGTGCAGATGCTGGTTCAAAATTGGCTGATGGTCTTGATTGGAGAGCAAATTGATGCTTTCAAGAAGGTATTTGGTGAACTTATCTCACAAGATCTTATCAGACTCTTCTTGGTGGCCCAAGTTCAACTCTTATTGAATGGCTTTTTGGACATCAATGTCAATGACTGGAAAGTCAACACTGAGTTGCATCAAATTTCAACTGACTCAACCATTACATGATTGTGGACAGCTTTCAGATCATTTTGCCAATAGGAATGCATGAAGTTACTTCGATTCACTGCTATTAGCTCAAGAGTTCCC
This sequence comes from Puccinia novopanici, assembly GCA_004348175.1. NCBI lineage: Eukaryota > Fungi > Basidiomycota > Pucciniomycetes > Pucciniales > Pucciniaceae > Puccinia > Puccinia novopanici. The sequence continues at coordinate 21,982 of SMGU01006248.1, forward strand.
CTCAAAGGTTTTGGTGCACTTCAAGGTGCATAAGGTGTTACTAAGTTTAGCAGTTCTCCATGCTTAATCACCTGATTTCTCAAAAACACAAAGGTTGAATGGTACCCTTCAAACCCAGGGCATCCTGGATGGCTTCTTCCAGTATTCTGTTGAGAGTAATCATAAGAAATTTTCCGATCCTGGATGGCTTCTTCCAGTATTCTGTTGAGAGTAATCATAAGAAATTTTCCGCACAGGTTGCAGCCTATTGGTAAGTCCTCCTAATTATAGATATATCTTTCTCAAGTGGTCTGGTTGTTAATATAGTTTGAATTTCTATTGGCCTTTTTTGTTTGGTGGAGATAAATATAGTTAATGGCACATTTCCAAGTCAGATATTGCAAACAATTGGGCAGAATTGGAGGCTTAAAAAGCAAGTGAAGCAAGTGACAGAGAAAAAAAAAACAATGATGACTGGGGAGCTGAGGACAACAAATCACAAAAGGAAGAGGAAGGAAGGGAGATTTCAAAGAAGCAATCCCAGGCAGCTGGATGTGTGTGCACTAATAAGTGCAAACAAGCAGTAATTATTGTATTTTTAGACATCCAATGTCAATCTTGACATAAGTTTCAAGAGAAGAGAATCAGTCTAGCTTATTTCCACATCAATCCCAATTCTCAGCAGTGAAAATCAACACCCTCAGACACAAAACAAGTATCCCTCTGAGATGAGCCCATTGAAAGGGGCTGAGAAGGGAAACAATCAGATTGAATTTCCTTCAGATCCTCAAGTCAACCAGGCCCTCAGCAGTGGGCAGTAAAAAGGGGCTTCTCATGGAAAACTTGAGTGGTGGATTTGCCAGATTCCTGGCAAAGGATATAAGGAATAAAATTTTATTTAATCAAAATTTCAAAGAAAAAAAAATCCATTTGTGCTTCAAATGTATTGAAATAATGTAGTGGTTAACTGGAAAGAAAGCAAATATTTGATAAGCTATGAACACCACCTCAAAAAGCAAGGCAATGTGTGCAGATTGCCATGCTCCAAAGGTTGCTATTACAGACCAAATACCTATAGGATAGTCATGAGTTTCCAGAATATAAGTACCACTCAATTCTGAACTTACTTTTGGTGTACTTTCACCTTACCAGCCACAAATATGGGTTTGAGTACAGAAAACTTTGTTTGGGCATTTCAGAGATGCAGTGAGATCATTGGCCAATGCATCTGGTCCTTACCCCATAGACAGTTGAAGTTCAGTAAACAAAGCTGACAACCACCTGAAATGAGATGCACATTTTTTTTTGGTCAATTTATATTTACTCCTTTACTTATTACACCAATTCCAAGGGAAGGCTGAATGTGGTATAATTCAAAGATATAATTAAGGTTGGGTGCTCAGAATGCCTGCTAGATTAGTAAATCATGAATAAATTCTTGTCAGGGTTGCAACAGCTGAGTCCTGACTCTAATGTGAACCCACCAAGCAACGGTGGGCCAGCTACGCTACCTGTAGCGTTAGCGTAGTGTAGTGTTAGCTTATTAAGCTACGCTACCTTAAAGCTACCGTTAGCGCTAATTTTTGACAACTAACATTACAGGATTTTGAAAAAAAGCAATTGTAGCTTTAGCGTAGCGTTAGTTGTGCTCCCCAAAGTACAACTAACGCTAACCAGATTTCCC